>CAUYRH010068255.1:0-77214 GCA_963574655.1 Perodicticus potto
GGGGTTGCTCTGGACTGGTTTTTCATGATGCCAGGAGTTTTCTGCTGATTCTTCCTCATGAGTGATTTCTTTTATCTGTTTCCTTGCCCTAATTTTCCTTTCACTTCCTCCTGCTCTTTAAATTGCTGTGCCTCTGGACTAGGGTTTCGATGAGTCCTTTTGGTACAGGACCAGAAGGATGAGAAGACTGAAGAGCAAGAAGGGAAAAAAGAAAGAAAGAGAAAAGAAAAGAAAAAAGAGAAAGCAGAGGGCAGAGGGGGTGGGTAGAAGCAACTATCAACGAAAGAAGAGAGGCACAGAAAGAGGGGGACGGGAGCAGTATAGGTGTACAGTAGGGTACTTTGACCCAACCTTAAGAGCCCCCAACCTCTGGACTTTGTTGATGTTTTTAATCACTTCTAGTTTTTTGTGAAGTCTTTAGGTTTCTCTAGATATAAGATTATATCATTTGCAAAAAAGGAATAATTTGACTTTTTCTTATCAATTTGAATGCCCTTTTATTTTTTTTCTTGTCTAATTGCTCTAGCTAGAACTTCAGTTAGTATGTTGATAGACAATGGTGAAAGTGAGCATCCTTGTCATTCCAGATGTTAGAGAAAGGGGTTTCAGTTTTTATCATTAAGTATGGTACTAGCTGTGAGTTTGTCCTATATGGCTTTAATCCATAATTTTACATTTAGAAAAATGTAAGAAAGCTACTTAAAAGTGTTAGAACTAATGAACCAGTTAAAGTGCCAACATATAATATCAATATTTAAAAATCAATTGAATTTTGGAGTAGTGATGAATAACCCCAAAATGAAATTAAGTGAACAATTCTAGTTACAAAAATATTAAAAAAAAAATACATAGGAATGACCCTCACTAAAACACATAAACTTGAATACTGAAATTACTACATATGGCTACTGTTGAGAACATCCAGATGTAAACCCTGATATTTTCCTTCTTGATTCTGATAATTTTACCTTCATAGTGGAAGAAAAGGGATTGCATTCCTGGCTTTATAATATTGGAGGTGGGTTCAGTTTGAACTATTCACAGACTCCAATTTTATGGATAATTGACCGAGTGCCACAACAGGTGGAAATAGTAATCCATATCCTAGAGGGCAGAATATCAGTCACTAATTCCTTCAACCTACTCCTACCAATCTTAACAGTACTTAAAGGATCACTAAGTATATTAATAACTGTTTAGGGACAGACTTGGGATTATAAGTCTGAGGAGGAAGGCTAGGGATTCCACATCTGAGGGAACAGGGATCTGGAAGATCAAGGCTGAGTATCCTGGATGTGAAGAATAATGTCACTCAGTGGTTATTTTTGGATAAGAGAAAATTTTGGAATTTCAAAAAGGTAGGTTGTAAATTAGGAAAAGGAAAACTGAGAGATAGGTTTTGGGTAACAGTCAAGTCTCTCACATCCTTATTAACCCTCACACAAAGTTCAGTCCCCCATTAGCCAGATTCCAAAACACACTGATAACCATAACAGCCCCCCCATTTAAGCCAGAAATTTTTGTTTCTGAAGGATCAGCACTGGGAGTAGGAGTTCTGAGAAACTCCTGCCTGCAAGAAATGCTTTGCCTAGTGTACACCATGAACAGGGAAAGGCAAAATTCACGTCTATTTCACATATTCAAAATAAAAATAAATAACTTTCACAACATATAAAGACAAAGTTAAAACATTTAAGACTTCATAAATATATAGATGGTTTTATAGAATGTGGGAGTTTGGGGGGAAACAAATATGAGACATTCTAAGTGTACATTGGCAAAAGCATGCGGAGTACACCAACCCCATGGCCCTCATATTTTATCACACTATATACACTAGGGTAGCTTTTCCAACTGCGTAACGTAATCCATTGAAGACGCCCAAGTTAGTTTGATGGGAGAAAACAAACATCGTTTTGTGGGATTTAAGAGCGTTACCTTATTACCACCTTGTTTGTTAACAAGTTTAATGAACAATAAAGGCATGTTTATTCAAGGTTTAGAATGTATCTGTACAACACAGTCGCGGTTCCTAAAAACTAAACAGTTTTAAGTAAAAAAATTTTAACCTGATTATTAACATGAATATGCTAGTCTGTTTTTCCCACGTTCTAATTTTCCATAGTCCTACAATGTCTCATCTGTCTTCTTAGTAGAGAAGCCGAATTCCACGTCGTCACTTGGATAGAAAGCAACGCTGACATCTCGTAGCCTGATCCACCGCAGCCAGACGGAGTCCCCGGAAGTAAATAGAACTTCCTCTGCGGGCGTGTGAGGGAAGACCGCGGAGCCTTGTGGGAAATGCAGTCTAAGGCTCTGAGGCCGTCATGAAGACAGCTTGGGAATACTTCCGTGTTCCTTTTGCGCAAGTGCGGCTCCGCCCCCTCCCGCCATTCTGCGCCGAAGTTCTGGGCGTGGTTTTCCCTGCTCTCGCTCCGAAGGTCAGGGGTGGGGTTTTGAATCCGTGCTTGGTGCCAGGTAAGAGGGGAGCCGGTGGGCCTCGGGAGACCCTAGAGGCTGGCACGGGTGGTCCCCACTTGGTGGGAGCAGAAACGCAGGTGGATCTGAGGTGGACCAGGCCTCGCGAGCAGGTTGGAGCCGCGGACCTGTGCCAGGGCCTGGAATCGGGCGACTTGCGCTGAGCTGTCGACTTTCGCTTTGTCTAAAGACTTTGCTGCGGGAAAGCGGGGTGGGCTTCCAGGGGCACGAAAGCTTTCTGACCTGAACGCACTCACTAGCACTTCCGAGAAGACGCAAATAAGTCCCTGAAAAGGGAGAATTTAACTTTTTATGAGCCAAGCAATTAGTGATGCTACAGAAGTGAGGAAGATTGGTGAACGCTACCTCCCCGGGAAGCTATGTTGGAAGATTTGGGGTAACTTTCAGAAGGGAGAGGTGAGTTGGGCCGAGGATAAGAAAGGGCCTACCAAATAAATATTACTTCTCGGCGACGTGTGGTCTGCGGTGCGAGAGTATCCTGCCATATGTGAAATAATCTGTTTGTGTTACTCTGTAAAGATTACTTTAAACTTCCCTCATGGCATGTTTCCAGAATCGGGGACCACCAAATTTGTCATCTAGAGTTAGTATGACGCTGTCTCAATCCTAATCTTTCTGATAGATCATGAAGGTCTTTCCAAGTTATTTCTGCCTTATAAAGTAGTCGAAATGTTTGGATATGAAGAAATAAATGAGTCACCCAGACTCACATCATATGTAGATACCAAACATCTCGATATTTTGGCTGTTACTCATTTTGCCACAGTTAATTCCAAACAGGTGTTTAGTTTATTAATGATATTTTTGTGTTAATGAAACCTATTTATAATACTACATAGAATCACCATTGCTTTGCAATGCGCTGCCCTTTCTTATCTCCAGCATTTTCTGGGGATTATAGGACCTGAAAGGGTTAATTACAGTAGTATTGTCCGCTTCATGTCAGTAATCCCTTCCTAAAAGTAATAAATTCTGCAGGGAAATATAAAGAGCTTATTTTACCTTGTTTAAAATGGGAAAATTAAGACTCAAACACAATTGTGTGAGCCAGTAAATGTAAATAAAACAAAAATGTATGCATACGAGTGACAGAATCTTACGTTGTAAAACAAACTTTAGACATATTTTATTTTTAGATAATTGCTTTGATTCACAATGACTTCAGTCATGTTGAAGTCTATGCACTTGATAGTTATTGTGCTTCTCAACATTTCTGCATATGATTTTCAGGTTTTAATTGTTGTATTGGCATATGCTTAAAGACTTTCTCCTATTGCCATGTGTTTTAAAAATATTGAATTCTGTGCCTTAGATGTATAGAATGCTAGAACCCTTTCCTTGTTGCATTTTTATGAATCAGTATTTGTGCTGACCTCAGTTGGGAAATTCCACCATGGTGGTGTTTGGGATGACAAATGAGTCTTCAGTCACCTGGTGTTTTGCCTGAAGCTGGTTGGTTTAGGATGGCTGCACTTAGAAGTCTGGGGGTTCCTGCTGAAACTTGGATAGGCCTTTTGTATTCAACTTATTAGCTCCAAGCTTCTTCATACTGTGGCTGTGTCTAAGAAGCAAACATCAGTGAGCAAGTACTTTTTAACCTATGTTTGCATCAACTGTACTGATGTCCTCTTAGCTAAATGACAAACCCCAGATTATTGTCAGAGGGGACTACAGTGTTTGTAGATACTTGGAAATGTGTCATTTGGAGCCATAACTGGGACAGTATACAACAACAACAACAAAATGCACATTGGATAGCACCTGTGGCTCAGTGAGTATGGCGCTGGCCCCGTATATCAGGGCTGGTGGGATCAAACCCGGCCCCCGCCAAACTGCAACCAAAAAATAGCCAGGCATTGTGGCAGGCATCTGTAGTCTCAGCAACTAGGGAGGCGGAGGCGAGAGAATTGCCTAAGCCCAATAGCTGGAGGTTGCTGTGAGCTGTGATGTGATAGCACTCTACTGAGGGCGACAAAGTGAGACTCTGTCTCTAAAAAAAA
The DNA here is from genome assembly GCA_963574655.1 of Perodicticus potto. Taxonomy (NCBI): domain Eukaryota; kingdom Metazoa; phylum Chordata; class Mammalia; order Primates; family Lorisidae; genus Perodicticus; species Perodicticus potto. The sequence goes on from CAUYRH010068255.1 coordinate 4,500, forward strand.
ACAAAAATGCACATTATATACTTTTCTTTATATAACTGTGAGTGAAAAATGTTGGGTTATAACATGCATACATTTTTTGAAACATAGGTCTATAAAAGAGGTGTGGTGATGGAACCATAAAGTCCTATGTGGTACCCCTGTATTAATAGGAAAATACTTCATATGGCCAAAGTGTATTCCTATAACATTAATTATTTAGTAAAGATATAATGTTTAATTCTTTGGTATAAATTAGTATTTCTTTCTTTTTTTTTTTTTTTTTTTGGAGACAGTCCCACTATGTCATCCTTGGTAGTGTGCTGTGGTGTCACAGCTCACAGCAACCTCAAACTCTTGGGCTTAAGCAATTCTCTTGCCTCAGCCTCCCAAGTAGCTGGGACTACAGGTGCCCGCCACAATGCCCAGCTATTTTGTTGTTGTTAGCGCCATAAAGGCTGTGCTACGGGCACCAAGCCTAAATTAGTATTTCTTTCGGGAACATGAATTGCTGCTAAATCAGTTTGCTAATATGTTTTTTCATTAACTCAAAAATAAATGTATGTCTAATTGTTACCTGTTAATGTACTTGTGGGTACATCTTCAGTGGGTTCTTTGTTGTCATTTCTTGCAAAAGAGACTATTCTCTTACGTGGTGGCTTAATGTTGTTGGTCTCTTTCAGCTAACATGTAGAGTGGTTTGAGCGGAAGAATCTAGGACCAAGCCAGGCCAGTTCTTCCATGACTTCATTCCTTTGACCTTCTCTTCAACAGATGCTTTTAGAATTCTGTGTGTATTTCCTAGAGTAGGAAAAGATGAAAAAATCTCTGGTGAGTTGTTTGTTTCTTTATTCTTCACTTTGTTTTACGTTATATTTTATAAGCTTCATGGGATCTATAAGTTAAAATGGAAGAGTTTTGAAACTTCTAAAGCTTATCTTCATGGAAATGTATATATGTCACAGCCCACCGCTGCCGCCGCTTGTCAGGGCCAGGGACTGACCAGGTCTCATGCCTGGCTTCCGGATGTGGACCACTAAACTACCTTGCTCAGGAACAAATTCTCTTAGGTTCCTGAGGTCTATCAACTTTAGCAGGAGAGAGAAAGAGAGACAGAAAGAGAGTCTTAGACAGAGGAAAGCAGTCTTCGTCTCTAATAGAGTTTGGTAATCTTCAGCAGAGACACACAGTGCTGGCGTTCTGCAGGCAGGAGAGGAGACAGAGTCAGATTAAGCGGGTCCATGATAGAATGCACATGCTCCCGACTGCATTCTTCTCTAGCCTAATGTAAGGCTGATCTCTTGCCTCTCAACACCACAAGTGTAGAAACTGCCAATTCACCAATGCTCTCTTCTTGTGAGCTCTCTTACTTGTTAGAGTTAAATCCCTCTCCATGCCCTTTTCACCAAGTTTTCCATTATTGAGCTATACAGGTATTTCTTATAACTCTCACTCCTCCTAGCCATAGGCTATACGGGGTGCTACATATATAAGTTAAAAGAGATATGGTGACATAAGCAGGTTGTAAGATCTTAGCGTGATTGAAGTTAACTGCAGATTTGTCTTTGGTATTTTTGATGCCATGACAAAAAGTCAGACATGTTTATTACAGAGATCATGATGGTGTAAAGTTTTTTTTTATGACCCATCTGTAAACAAATACTTTCAGCATTCAGTAATGGAGAGAGTTACCTAGTGCTAACACAAAATTCACATCATAATGTTTTTCTGAAGTTGCTAGAATAGTGTAGTCTCAGACAGCTTTAGGAAGGTTGTATTTGATTCATGGATAAAACCTGGAATATTGAAGCCAGGCATGGTGGCTCACACACGTAATTCTAGCACTCTGGGAGGCTGAGGCAGGTGGATTGCCTGAGCGCACAGGTTCAAGACCCACCTGAAGAGAGAGACCCCATCTCTAAAAAATAGCCCAGTGTTGTGGCAAGCACCTGTAGTTCAGCTACTTGGGAGGCCAAGGCAAGAAGATACAAGGAGTTTGAGGTTGCTGTGAGCTATGGCAACACAGCACTCTACTGAGGGTGACAAAGTGAGACTCTGTCTTAAAAACAAGCAAATAAAGAAAAAAGCCCCTGGAATATATCAGGATTAAGTTGACCACAAGTCCTTAAAGTTACGTATAGACTCGGTTATACAACAGTATGTTGAAGGTTCTGTTTTCTGACAAATATTACTAGTGCTCATTTGCATTTTAACCCAGTTAGGGTAGCCTTAGTTCAATTCTTCAAATGCCTACCAGTAACATAACTTATATTTAAACTCAATGGCAACACTTTAATCTCTGCCTTACTTGAGACTTCTCCCATATTTGACATTACTTTCCATGACCTCCTCTGTAATTTTCACTCTTAGTTTCTCCCATGACCTCACTGATACTTTCTTCTCTGATTCCCTGAATTCTGCTTTCTTCTGTTCCTCGACCTATCCAAGTGCTCCATCCTGGACCCCATTCTTCTCACTCTGAAATTCTCCAACATGCATTTTGCCTTCGGTGATTTATACTTCTTGTTCTGTCTTGTGCCTATTATCCAAATTTTTGACCATAGGTTTAATTCTCTGTCAAATGCTTCTTTCAAGCTATCCAGAAGCAATCTGCAGCTCAACAAATCCAAAATGGAAAGCACACCCTCCTCTCTTTGCTTATGTGTAGTATCACTGCCATCCATCCAGTGTGTCCCAAGCATCACAGTGGAACTTTTGTCTGGACTCCTTCATCTCTCTCAGGTCTACCGGCATCTAGTGTTCACTCCTGCTACTTTTGGTTGTTTATTCTTTTTATTCATTGTAACATCAGCTTATGAGTGACCATGTAAGGGGAAGAGCTGTTTGTGCTCAGACACACAGGAGAATTTTGTTACATTGGAAATGTCTTTCCTGGCAAAACCTGAAGGACATGTGTACTCATTGATGAGGTTTAATGCCTTGGGAACTGTGGATCTGTTCAACATGTGACATCCTGTGGTGTCCATGGAGAGAAAGGATTCAGGAGTTAATGGGGCAGGTTTGAACAAGGTCTAATAAGAAAAAGTAAAGGAGAAAAATAATATTTTTATAGTTTGTACCTTCTATTTATATAAATTTACATAAGTGATTTTTTGTGTGGTTTTTGTTAATTTACTATTTTATATTTACAGTTAAAAAAAGACTTTTTAAGCTTTTTTACAAACTGCATCAATTCTTGTGCTCTTTTAGGTGATCACTTAATGATGTATAAGGAAAAATGGATGTGTACATCAGTCATAACTATGTTTATGGACTACAGCTTTAGTTCACACTTACAGTCAGTGAAGGACAAAAAGTGCAATATTAACTGAGCAATTAATATTCACAATTATAGCTTAAGAGCTAGTATTTAATGTAAAATATGTTTCATTTCTGTATTTTGAACCTAATAATCAAAACCTAAACATTCCCTACTTACATACGGTTTGTGCAGCTTCTCCCAGAGCAGCTTTCTAAGAGGCCCAGACAGAAGCTGCAAGGCTTCTTATGATCTGCCCTCAGAAGACCCAAAACATCTCTTCCACCACATTGTCTTAGCCCATCACTAATACAAGCCATGACTCCAACTTAATTAATCTTTAGTAATCCACACTTTGGTGTCTGACTACACATTATTTCTATTTCTCCTACATGCAAATTTTACTTTCTTTTTTTTTTGAGATGGAGTCTCACTATGTTGCCCTTGGTAGAGTGCCATGGCATCACAGCACACAGCAGCCTCAAATTCTTGGGTTCAAGCAATTCTCTTGCCGCAGCCTCCCTAGTAGCTGGGACTACAGACACCTACCACAATGCCAGCTATTTTTTTGTTTGTTTGTTTGTTTAGCAGACTTGGGCTGGGTTTGAACCCACCAGCCGGTGCATGTGGCCCATGCCCTAACTGCTGAGCTACAGACAGAGAGCCTACTTTGTGTCTCTTGACTGCCCCAGAAATCTTTCCTTATTGTGCCACTAAGAGAGACCAACCAAATCAAGCCCTAGTGGGCTGTCATCTGCCCCTTCACATACCCATCACACAGTGAGGAGACTGATACTGTTTAGCACTTTCCTAGACAGGATGGTGGGAGGTAGGAAGCATGCTGAAGGCACTGGTCTGAGCAGTTGGTTATTCTCCTTGGGCTCCTCCTTCCGTGCTTTAATTACCACCATTTTACCACCCAGTCCTGGATTCTAGGAGGTATACTTCATGCCACTTCATTCTGTCCTTTGACCTCTCACCATTTTGAGTTGATGTTCTTTTTCTTTAAAAAAATAGACTGAGCTTACAGTTGACTAACATTCTCCTCCCTGTTTTCTTGATAGTAAGATATGGATCCAGTGGCCTCCTTTTCATATTTTTGACTTTGGCCTTTTGATGCAGGAAATGATTTGATGTAATCACATCTTTAAAAAGTGTAGGCTTTCCGTATACCAAAATCCATTCAATGAAAACCATTCTGTAGGGGCGGTGCCTATGGCTCATCGAGTGGGGCGCCAGCCCCATATACCGAAGGTGACGGGTTCAAACCCGGCCTCGGCTGGACTGCAAAACAGAAAAATAGCTGGGTGTTGTGGCGGGCGCCTGTAGTCCCAGCTACTTGGGAGGCTGAGGCTGGAGAATCGCCTAAGACCAGGAGTTGGAGGTTGCTGTGAGCTGTGTGACGCCACAGCACTCTACTGAGGGCGATAAAAGGAGACTCTGTCTCTACAAAAAAAAAAAAGAAAAAGAAAAGAAAACCATTCTGTACATTCAGACAGGTTATTCTGACCTTCTCTCCCCTCCAAGGCTACTATGGGACAAAAGCCTTAGAATCCTTAATTGTTGAACTGGGACTATCTATGAGGTACACCCTAATTCTTAAAGAATGCTGAACATCTCTATGTTATTTTATGTTGTTTACAAAAACACTGACTTTGATTATTGGGATGAATTCTTTTTTCACTTCGTAAAGGTTTTTGTGGGAACAATTGGGGATGAGAAACTACTATATGAAATTCAGGAAATCTTGTCCTTTATATTTTCCCTGAATTCTACTTGAAAATCTTGTCCTTTATGTTTTCCCTAAATTCTGTTCAAAAATTCCTTTGTTCATTTCTCTCCTCATCTATTTTCTTTCTTTCTGTCTTTTTTTTTTTTTTTAAAGACAGAGTCTCAAGCTGTCTCCTTGGGTAGAGTGCTATGGCATCACAGCTCACAGCAACCTCCAACACTTGGGCTTAAGTGATTCTCTTGCCTCAGCCTTCCAAGTAGCTTGGTCTACATGCACCCGCCACAACGCCTGGCTATTTTTTGTTGCAGTCATCATTGTTGTTTAGCTGGCTTGAGCTGGGTTCGAACCCTTGGTGTATGTGGCTGGATAACCACTGTACTGCAGGTGTTGAGCCTCATTTTTTTTTTTTTGAGAGACAGAGTCTCATTTTGATGCCCTTGGTAGAGTACTATGGCACCATAGCTCACAGCAGCAACCTACAGTTGGGCTTAGGCGATTCTCTTGCCTCAGCCTCCCGAGTAGCTGGGACTACAGGCACCCACCACAACTCCTGGCTATTCTTTTGTTGCAGTTTGGCCAGGGCTGGGTTCAAACCCGCCAGCCTTGGTATATGGGGCCAGCACCCTACTCACTGAGCCACAGGTGCCGCCCCTCACCTGTTTTCTTAATGGGAGAGATGGGTATATGGTACTTCGCACATTCACCCAGATATCTTAGCAGATCCCTGAAATGGTGAGATATCCCATCAATTTTTCACGTCTGGCAAGCAGTTGTGTTGACCACACTCCTCTGCTATAGAATTCATACAGCTTTTTTCCAATTTTCAGTATAATGTTAGTTGTATACTTTTTATATATGGACTTTATTTGATTGAAGTTGTTTCCACATATTTCTAGTTGGCTAAATCTTTTTATTATGAAAGGTATTTACATATGATACCAAGGTAATGCTCACCTGAAAAAATGAGATTGGAAATGTTTCTATTCAATTTTTTGGGATAATTTGAGGAGCAATGATTGATGTTAATTTCTCTTGAAATTCTCCAGTGAGGTCATCCGACCCTGAGATTTCCTTTTTGGAGAGTTTTTGGATTATGGGATTCAAGTTCAAGTTAAGTTTAATTTTTTTAGTCCTTCATGATTCATTATGGTAGCCTATTTCAAGTAATTTATCAGTTTTATCTATTTTTTCAATTTTTAGTAAACAGTTGCTATATACAGAATTATTTGGCATATGATTTTGTTCTTTTATAATTCTGTTTAGTTTTGTGGCATCAAATGTATTGTCACCTTTTTCATTTATAATTTTTGTGTTTGATACTTTTTTCTTTTTTTCCTAGTTAATCTAGCTAAGGGTTTGTAAGTTTTGTTGATCGTTTCTAAGTGTTACTGGTATTTTTTATTTTCTTTCTCTGTTTTATGTGTCTAGTTATTACTTCCAACAATTTCTTTCTTTATCCTCTTTTTTTGTGAAAAGACTGTTTCACTTAAGATCTACCCTCAACAAAATTTTATGTATATAATGCATTATTATTAACTACATACAGTGTGCTGCATGGTAGGTATCTTGGGCTTATTCACATTTCCTAAAGAAATTTTGTATCCTTTGACCAACACCTCCCTGATTCCCTGTTTTCTCAGTTCCTGAGAAAAAGTCAAACCAGCCTTTGAATCTGGTTTTTGGAACTTTGCCTGTTTCTGCGTTTTGGCCATTATGAATAATACTTCAGTGAACATGGGATCAAAGGTAGCTCCTCAGAGTGCTGATGTCCATTCTCTTGGAAATATACACAGAAATAAGATTGTTAAATCACATGGCAGTTCTATTTTTAATTTTAAGAATGTCCATACTGTTTACCATAGTGGCTGTACTAATTTACATTCCTACCAACAATGTACAAGGGTTCCCTTGGCTCCACACCCTTGGCAACACGTGTTAACTGATTTCTTTTTTCTTTTTTGCTTTGAGACAGAGTCTCACTTCGTCATCCTCAGTAGAGTGCTCTTGCATCATAGCTCACAGTCACCTAAAACTCTTGGGCTCATGCAATTCTCTTGCTTCAGCCTCCCGAGAAGCTGGGACTACAGGCACCTGCCACATCACCCAGCTATTTTCAGAGAGAGGGTGTCACTCTGACTCAGGATGGTTTTAAACTCATGAGCTCAAGCAGTCAACCCACCTCAGCCTCTCAGAGTGCTAGGATTACAGGCATGAGCTACCACGCCCAGCCTGCATTCACTTTCTTTAAGTGTGGAGAATTATTTTTAGCATTTTTATAATTCAGAACTATAGATGATCAAACTCTTCTGGTTTTGTTTATCTATACATATCTGTATTTCACCTTCACAAAGATAGTGTTCCTGGATATAGAAGAATATTTTGTATCAAGACTTAAAAATTATATTCTCTCATGATGAGAAGTCAGCCCTAATTCAATTAGTCATATACTGATTATTATTTGTCTGCTTTTAAACTCCTTTCTCTGTCTTTGTATTTTAGCATTGTGATAATGATCTGTATTCCATAGTTTTGTTTGTTTCTGCCTCAGTTAGGAATTACTGGTCTCTGTGGCTATTAACTGACACATTTCACAAAATTTGGGAAGGTGTTAGACATTGTCTAAAAGAATATTTTTAATGTTATATTCTTTGTAATAGACGGTTTGATTTAGACTCCCAACTATCTCCCCAATCCAGTAGTCAGTAGCTGAAATTTTCTTTTCTTTCTTTCAACATCCAGGGGCTGCTTTTTCTTTCTACTCCTCATTCTGAAATTCCATCATCAAGTTGAATATCTGTCTTTAGTCATTTTCAGTCTGCTTTTGGTAGGCCCATCCAGTGACTATTTCCTTTTAGTTACTGGATTTTGCAGCTCCAGTATTTATCATGGCTTTTTTGTTAAAACTTACCCTATAGCTAATTATAGCTACTTTATTTGCTATAATTACATTACTGGTTTATTATGAAGGCTGCAACAATAAATACTGCCAGCTACAATGCCCGTAGCTCAATGGGTAGTGCGCCAGCCTCATACACTGAGGCTGGCAGGTTCAAACCTGGCCTGGGCCAGCTAAAACAACAGTGACAACTGCAACAAAAAAATAGCTAGCGTTGTGGCAGGCACCTGTAGTCCTAGCTACCTGGGAGGCTGAAGCAAGAGAATCACTTGAGCCCAAAAGTTTGAGGTTGCTGTGAGCTGTGAAGCCACGGCACTCTGTGTAAGGTGACAGCTTGAGACTCTTGTCTCAAAAAAATCCCAAAAAACTTTTACTAATAATCTCTGTAATATATTATTTTGTCATAGTTGAAATTTGAGATGATGTTTGAAATTGTCTGAGGTAATATTTTTTAGTGTTTTGTTCTTTATGCTTATTCTGACATTCTATCATCATGTTCAGTGACTTGTCTTTGGTCATTTTCAATCTGCTGTTGGTAAGTCTGCAGAGTTTTACACCTGGATCCATGTGGAGATTAGCAATTGCACTCCAATAGAGAGCTACAACCATGCCAGGCAGTTTGTTTTTAAAGAATTTCTTCTGTCTAATTTCTGACAGTATTTGGTTGTTGTCCAGTAGCTTAGATGAAAACCTTGTTGATTTATTTATCAGGAGCAGAGCATTGGCTTATATAGGCCTTTAATATTTTCCCAAACCCTCATTCTTAGTTCTATTAATTTTTTCTATAAATATGTTTTGAATAACAAGCCTAAACATGTGTATTCTTTTTATAAAACTTAAGAAGCATGGAATGAATGTTACTAATCAATTTGTTTGCATTTCTTACTTTTTTGGTTATAATCCAGACATTGAATGAGTATTTCTCACTTTATTTAACATAAGTAATTTTTAAGGTTTTAGATTACATGAAGACTTTATGTGTAAATGTCTGTTTTATTTATACTTACCTAATTTTTATGTTTGTTTTGTTGTTGTTGTTGTTGCAGTTTGGCTGGGGCTGGGTTTGAACCTGCCACCCTTGGTATATGGGGCCAGCGTCCTACTCACTGAGCCACAGGCGCCTCCCAATTTTTTGCAAATTTTTTTTTTAACTTTTTTTAGAGATGGGGTCTTGGGATGTTGAATAGCCTAGCCTGATGTATCTGGGCTTAAGCCATTCTTTTAGTAATTAGGACTATAAGCCTATGCCCAGCTCGACAATTATTTATTGACTGTCAAATAGTAGATGGACTTACATCATGATGTTTTTTGAGCCTTATCTTAAATTCTGATGTTATTAATATTTTTATACATAAAAATGTTTCTTATTCATGAACTTGAGAATACTTTTTTTGCGGGGGGGCGGGGGACAGAATCTCAAACTGTAGCCCTGGGTAGAGTGCTGTGGCATCATCATAGCTCACAGCAACCTTTAATCTTGGATTCTCTTGCCTCAGTTTTTTCTATTTTTAGTAGAGACAGGGTCTTGCTTTTTGCTCAGGCTGGTCTCAAACTCTTGAGTTCAAGCAATCCACCTGCCTTGGCCTCCCAGATTGGTAGGATTACAGGCATGAGCCACCGTGCCCCACCCTGAGAACACTTCTGATACCAGCTGTGTTGGTTTTTCCTCCCAAGATACTTGCTAGTTCTCTGAAGAGTCTCACATTACCTAGAGTTAACCACAGACCTTGTAGTTTACGTATTTACTACCCCAAGGGTGACCTTTCCATTCAGTTACAAGTAGGAGTCATCAAGTAATCCACACTTCTGTCCATCTTCAGTGTAAATAAGGGGTACCCGTGACCCCCTCCCATGTTAAATAATTTGCTAGAACAGCTCACAAAACTTAGGAAGCTACTTTATTTGCTATAATCATATTACTGGTTTATTATGAAGGATGCAACAATAAATACTGCTAGCTCTTGATGTGTTCATTAACCCAGACACTCCCTGTGCAGCACAGGAGTATAGGGAGGTCCCAGTACATTAACATGATTAATTAAATCATTGTCTATTGGTGATTGACTTGAACCTCCATCCCTACAGTGATTGGTCCCTCCATCCCTCCAGTGAGGTTTGGAGGTTTCCATTATATCTTCTCAAGTTCCAAAAGCAAGAGTGGTCTCAGCTGTGTATGTCTTACTCTTTCTGGCATCTGGTATTATTGTGCTTAAAGTTCATATCATGTGCTCTGAGATTCCCCTCATTACACATCCCATTTATTCATTATTTTATCCTTAGCTCCAATTTCTCATTTTCCCCATTTATCACCACATTTTTCCACCTTGGGAAGAGACATTAGATTCAGCCACAGTGCTGGTTTAGATTACAGGCAGCTGTACTAGTCTAGCAAGTGCATCCCCCTTAACTACTCCCATTCATATAGGGTAGGGTTATAGAGGTACAGAACTATAACACCAGGCAGTATAGCTACATTTACTTATAACCCCAGTTTTCCACATGGAGTGAGGAAAACTGGGGTTCCGTAATTCCATTAGGCATTATGAAACTACAGTTTAAAAATAATAGAGTTTCAGTTTCTTGCTTTCGAATTATCTGTGATTCTAGCACCCATAGCTATAGCCTTAGTTCTGTGATCATTGCATCTGTTTAGGAAGAAGATTAAGGTGATTTCAGGAAGAAAAAAATCATAGTATAATACCAGCATCTTTACCCACTCCCCTTCCCCAGTTGCTGCTGAGAATAGGAATCTATCTAGTGAGAATCCTCCCTAACTTCCCCTAATCCCTTCTGTTTGTATCTTCTTTCATTTTAAATGAGCCATGTTTATGAGTTTATGTGTAATTTCTGTATGTATAAAACCAAACTAACCCAGCCATAGTAAGACCACTTGCTCAAGGCTTCTTATCTGTGGCTTCAGGCTGGTCTCAAACCTGTGAGCTCAGGCAATCTACCCACCTCTGCCTCCCAAGTGCTAGGATTACAGACTTGAGCTCCTGCGCTGGCCCCCAGACTATATACGCTTTTACGAGTTACTCAGTAGAACTTCCTGGAAAGGTCTTGCAAAAAATAAGTAAAATTAGGCTTGAAATAATTGTAGACCAGAAATGTCTACAGTTCTGTGGCTGAGAAAGGCCACAGTGTGGAGAATACCAGATTCTATTACAAAAAAATGATTTTTGTGTTTGTTTTCTTGTAAGGAATAAAGGCAAGCTTTTTTTTTTTGTTCACACTTCATGGAAGGGAAAGACTAGTACATTGGGGCAGATTGTGTTAAAATTGATGAGGTGCTACATGCATTGAAGCATATTAGTGAGGGAAGATGAGTCCAAAATCTCAACTCACTTGTCAGAAATGCTGCCTTTTCTGGAAAACATCTCAAATACGTCAGGTAGTTAGCTACAAGTTACAGGGTTCTGCTCATCAATCCCTATTGGCCAGAGAATATAAAACATGAGAGAAATAGTATTATAAATAACAGATAGAGGCTGGGCACAGTGGCTAACAACTGTAATCCTAGCATGCTGGGAGTCAGAGGTGGGTGGATTGCCTGACCAGCCTGAGTAAGAGGGAAGCCATGTCTCTGAAAAATGGCTGGGGTTTGTGGCTGGTGCCTGTAGTCTCAGCTACTCGGGAGACTAAGACAAGAGAATTGCTTGAGTCCAGGAGTTGAGGTTGCTGTGAGCTGTGATGCCACAGCATATTACTGAGGGTGACAAGTGAGACTCTGTCTCAAAAATAAGTAAATAAATAAATAAATAAATAAATAACAGAAAGAGTCATTGAAATTTGTTCATAGTTTCAGTTACAATAGCACAGAGCTGTTTGTTTTTGAAATCACCTACTTTATCAACCTTTTTCAATGATACTTTTATATTGTTATGTAGTTGTAAAAGGCTTTTATTCTTTGTGCAAATGAACATAGTCTTCTATGTTGACAGTTCATAATCCTGACTGAAGCTTTTTTTGCATATTCTCTTTAATCATTTGGAAGATTTGGGGGAATAATCTCATTTTATATTTTCTGAATTGATAATCCAAGTCTCTGAACACTATGTAATAATCTTAATTTCTATCATATAAGTGCATCTTTAATCATACACTCATGTTTACTTTTTTTTTCTTTCTTTTTTTTTTTTTTTTTACGTTTTTTTTTTGAGACAGAGTCTCATTTTGTGGCCCACAGTAGAGTACTGTGACATCATAGCTCACAGCAATCTCAAACTCTTGGGCTCAAGCAATCCTCTTACCTCAACCTCCCAAGCAGTTGGGACTATTGGTGCCCACCACAATGCCCAGCTATTTTTTTTTTTAGTCAGAATTTCAAGCTGCCATCCTGGGTAGAGTGCCCTGGTGTCATAGTTCACAGCAGCCTCCCACTCTTGGGCAGAAGCTATCCTCTTGCCTCAGTTATTTCTGTTTTTTAATAGTGATGAGGTTTCAAACCTCGGCTGGTCTCATGAGCTCAAGCTATCCACCCTCCTTGGCCTCCCAGAGTGCTCATGTTTATTTTCAGTGCATTCTTTCTCATATGTCCTATGGGTGGCTAGATAATAAATTTTCACAATCATGAACAATGATCGCTTTAATTTCCTTAACTAACTCAATGTATCAGCATACAATAGAACCTCCATAGTTGTTGACCACCTCTCTACATTGACCACTTCTGTGTTTTGACTAGTTTCTTTTTTTTTCTTTTTGTAGAGACAGAGTCTCACTTTATCACCCTCGGTAGAGTGCTGTGGCATCACACAGCTCACAGCAACCTCCAACTCCTGGGCTTAGATGATTCTCTTGCCTCAGCCTCCTGAGGAGCTGGTACTACAGGCACCCGCTTGACTAGTTTCTTACAGTCTCTTGGGTAGACCCTCTATGGTACACCACCTCCCTAAATTGACCACCTCCATATGTTGACCGCTTTGTTATAGTCCCTTGGGAGGTCAACTTACAGAGGTTCTAGTGTAGTTGTTTTAACTTACTTTAGTTTGCTTTGGATGATGTCTGTGTTCATTGACTCCTGATATAGTTTTATTACAGTTCATGTTAATTTTGGTTATAGACTTTTTTCTATACAAACATAGACTCACTTGGTTATTGTTCTCTCTGACAGATTTTTTTCTGTCAAGGTAATTTTTTGTATTTTCTGTTAAGATAATTATTTTTATATTATTAATAGATACCTTGTGGAGGTTTACCAACCTATGTGTGTACACCATCACATTGAATCTAGAAGATCCCTTTTCCTTTTAGAGTGCCTTTCCATATAGCTTGCTTTGGAAAATGAACACTATCATCTTTAATGAACTGGGATAAATCCAGGCTCTGCAGCTTACTGGATGTTTGAAAGACATTCTTCTTATGCCAGAAGCATTGACATCACTAGTGACCTGGTTCGAAATTCAGGCTTCACCCCTGATCTCCCGAATCAAAATCTTTTTGATTAGATCAAAATCATTTTAACAAGATCTCCAGTTTATTGCTGTACACGTTGAAGCTTGAGATGTAATACCTGTTAAATATACACACCATCTCAAATATAGACACATTTATCCTATATGATGTAAATGTTGCATTCAAAAAGATAAATGTTTTGGGCGGTGCCTGTGGCTCAAAGGAGTAGGGTGCCAGTCCCATATGCTGGAGGTGGCGGGTTCAAATCCAGCCTAGTCAAAATCTGTAAAAAAAAAAAAAGGTAAATGTTTGTATTGATGCCCTTAATTTTATACTGTATCATTCAGATAACTATAATATCTACAGTGGTTTTGTGGATCTTATGTCATCCTCTTTCCTTATACTTAGAGACTATATTACACAATATTATTTCTCTATTAAAAATTATCTTTTTGAGTAATTCCAGTCACTCTTGGGAGTAAGAAACAGTATTCTTATTCTTTCTTCTATCATTTCACCTGAAGTCAAATTAAAAACTCTTCCCATGTCCACTTTGTGAATATGTGTTTGTTTTTCTTTCAGGGACTGTTGACATTCAAGGATGTTACCATAGAATTTTCTCCAGAAGAGTGGGCATGCCTGAACCCTGCTCAGCAGAATTTATATAGGGATGTGATGTTAGAAAATTACAAAAACCTGTTCACCCTGGGTGAGCATAACTTTAATACACAATTTCTGTTTCAAGGATTTTATATTTTTCCTTTGTAGAATGTTTTTTGGGAGTTCCTGCTTTATATGAATGAGTGTCAAATCTTTGTTTCCAAGGAAAACTTAAGGATATGTTAATATAGAATAAAGTCTCTAAAGTGTTTTATCTTGACATTACTCTTACTCTTTCTTGAGATGATACAGATTAGTGGTAATTTCAGAAATTTAGTGCTATAAAATGTTATTATCTACACCTTAAAATACAATTTCTGCCATCAATTTTTGATTCACTAGTACTGGGTAATAAAGATAAGGACCCACAAATTTTACATACTTCTTCAGTATTCTAAAGTTTCTGTCGGAAAATGATACTTTGTGATTAATTTTCTAAAGTATTCTGTAATGTTCTTTCTTCTCTACTTTGTACAGTGGTAGGTTGGTAATTGGAGAGTCCTAGCAAGGCTCATGTTCCTTTTTTCTAATAAAACAGGTCTTGCTGTGTCTAAGCCAGACCTGATCACCTGTTTGGAGCAAAGAAAAGTGCCCTGGAATGTGAAGAGACACGAAGCAGTAGCAGAACAGCCAGGTAGGTGGGAGTGATGGAAGCTGATGACACAGGTGAAAGGTCCAAAGGTCGAGGAGGAAGCCGGACCTGAAAATGTGGTTTGAGAAGCTCTGCTCCAATGGAAATGGTTTCTTTTTCTTAGTGTCAGAAATACGGGCATCTCTATTCCTGTTCTTAAGTTATTTAGAACACTTGACTTCCTTTTCAGTGGTCTTCCTTCACAATTACACTGAGAGTCAAAGTCCTGTTATGGCTAACAAAGGACTGCAGGATCTGATTGCTCTTCCGCTGCTTTTCAGGTTGCAAAAATATATGTGTATTTTTGAGGAACTCTGTGTTATACCATTTTTAAATTTCCCTTTTTGTTTTTTAATTTTCTTGGCTTTTGTTTTGAGACAGTCTTACTTTGCCACATCCAATAGAGTACCATGTCATAGTTCACAGCAACTTCAAACTCTTGAGCTCAAGCGATCCTCTTGCCTCTGCCTGCCAAGTAGCTGGGAGTACAGGTGCCCACAATGGCCAGCTACTTTTAGAGATGGGGTCTTGCTCTTTCTCAGGCTGGTCTCAAACTCCTGAGCTCAAGCAACCCACCTGCCTCAGCCTCCCAAAGTGCTAGGATTACAGGCGTGAGCCACCGTGCCTGGTCTTTCTATTTAATTTTTAATAACTATCATTTTATAATTTTCTCTTGTTTAGTATGAAGCTTACTTTGTGTCCTTTGTGCATATGTGCATGTGTGTGTGTGTTACATAGACTTTCTTCACAAATAAAAGTTGTATAACTATAATTATTGTATGTAGTGTAAGGCCTGTGATAATATATGCACATATCAAGTTTATAAGCATATCTTAACACTTCACGGTTATCTTTTTGGTACTTAGAACATTTAAGGTCTACTGTTAAAGTATATTTTAAAATAATATAAATGTAAATAAATATAAATAAATATTTTATAAGTATTAATAAATAAATATTGATTGATTTAATAAATGAATAATTGATTAATATTAATAAAACTATCATTATTAGCTATAGTCACAGTGCTATACATCAGGCCCACAGAACTTATTTATTCATCTTACAACTGAAAATTTGTATTGTTTTAACAACATCTCCCCATTTTTTCCCACTTTTGTACGTTCTGCTTCCTTGTATACAATACAATTGTTTTTAGATTTTCTATGTAAGGGAGATCAGGGCATGTTTGTCTTTCTGTACTTGGCTTATTTCAGTTAGCATAATGTCCTCTGGGTGCATCTAAGTTCTTGAATTGATTGAATAATATTTTTAATTAATGAATAATATTCTGTTGCATAAATATGCCATATTTTATTTGTCCATTTAGCATTCACAAACATTTAGGTTGTTTTCATATCTGGGCAATTATAAATAATGTTGCAATGAATAGGGGAGTGCATATATTTATTCAACATACTGTTTATTTTCTTTGGTTATGTACACTGAAGTAAGATTGCTGAACTCTATGTAGTTCTACTTTTGTTATGTTTTAGAAAACCTCCATACTTGTTTTCATAATGAATCTACCAACTCCTAACTCACCACAGTGTCCAGGATTTCTTGTTCTTCACATCCTTATAAAACTTGTTATTTCTTCTTTCTGATATCAGCCATCCTTACAGATATGGATGAAATGGTATTTCGTCAGATTTTGATTTGTAATTCCCTGATGATTGGTGATATAGAACACCTTTTTGTATACTTGTTGGAAAATATCTAGTCTTATCCTGTTTTTTCATTTGGTGTAATTATAGTCATGATTATTTTGGTTTTGATTTATATGCATTCCTTATAGAATTTGGATATTAACCTCTTATCAAACATATGGTTTGCAAACGTTTTGTCCTGTCCTATAAATATTATTTTATTTTATTTGCAGTGAACAAGCTTTTTAGATTGATGCAATCTAACATGTTTATGTTTGCTTTTATTTTCATACTTTTGGTATCAGATCCAAAAAACTCCATTACCAATATCAACACCAAGAAGGTTTTTCACATTTTCTTTTATTATTTTATTTTATTTTATTTTTTTGAGACAGAGCCTCAAGCTGTCACCCTGGATAGAGTGCTGTGACATCACAGCTCACAGCAACCCCAATTCCTGGGCTCAAGCGAGTCTCCTGCCTCCGCCTCCCAAGTAGCTGGGACTGCAGGCACCCACCACAATGCCCGGCCATTTTTTGGTTGCAGCTGTCATTGTTGTTTGGCGGGCCCGGGCTGGATTCGAACCCACCAGCTCAGGTGTACGTGGCTGGCACCCTAGCCCGCTGAGCCACAGGCGCCGAGCCTTCTTTTATTATTTTTTAAGGATTCATATCTTACATAAGTCTTTATTTTGAGATAATTTGAGAAAATGATGTAAGAAAAATTGTCATTTTCTTTTCTTAGTGTATATTCAGTTTTCCTGCCACCAATTATTGAATAGACTACACTTTCTGCATTCTTTTTGTCTGGGTAAAGGATTAGTTGACTTTGTAAACATGGGTTTATTTCCTGGGTCTCTATTCTGTTCCATTGGTGGTTGTGTCACTTTTAATGTATATACCATTCTGTTTTTATTTTATTTGTGTCGTTTTGTAATATAGTTTGAAATCCAAAAGTATGATGGTCTCGGCTCCTGTAGCTCAGTGAGTAAGGCACTGGCCACATATACCTAGGCTGGCGTGTTCCAGCCCAGCCTGGGCCTGCTAAACAGCAATGATAACTGCACCCAAAAAATAGCCAGCGTTGTGGCAGGCACCTGTAGTCCCAGCTACTTGGGAGGCTGAGGCAAGAGAATCACTTAAACCCAAGAGTTTGAGGTTGCTGTGAGCTGTGACACTACTGCACTCTACCAAGAGCAACATAGTGAGACTTTGTCTCAAAAAAAAAAAAGTATGATGCTCTCAGCTTTGTTCTTTCTCAAGATTACATTGACTATTCAAAGTCTTGTAGTTCCAGAAAATTTTATGATTGTGTTTTGTACTACTGTGAAAAATGCCATCAGAATTTTGATAGGGAGCTCATTGAATTTATAGATTACTTGGATTATATGGCACTTTAATGGTAGTTAGTCTTTCAGTTTATACACAGTGGATATTCTACACTTACTTGTGTCTTCTATTTATCTCATCGTTATATGCATGTATTGAAGCTTTTTCATCTTTTATTGCCTAAAAATTAACATTTTGGTGTTATTGAAATTAGATTGTTTTCTTTTTCATTTGTTTGTATTAATGTATTGATTCATAGATATTTGTATGGTAATTTATTAATAATATTTTGTTCATTTACTGAGTGCATATTTTCATTTAAATAGTTTTTTGTGTATTCTGGTTTTCTAAGAATAAGATATTATCTACAACCAGTGACAATTTTACTTCTTTATTTTCTATTTGGACAGCTTTTTTTTTTTTCTTTTCTCATCTAATATTTCTGCTTAGGATTTCAATACTAAAATAGAAGCATCGGCTTGGCACCTGTGGCTTAATGGGCTAAGGCGCCAGCCACATACACCTGAGCTGGCGGGTTCGAATCCAGCCTGGGCCCGCCAAACAACAATGACGGCTGCAACCAAAATATGGCCGGGCATTGTGGTGGATGCCTGTAGTCCCAGCTACTTGGGAGACGGAGGCAAGAGACTCGCTTGAGCCCAGGAGTTGGAGGTTGCTGTGAGCTGTGATGTCACAGCACTCTATCCAGGGTGACGGCTTGAGGCTCTGTCTCAAGAAAAATAAATAAATAAATAAATAAAATAAAATAAAATAAAATAAAAATAAAATAGAAGCATTGAAGATGAGTACAATATAGCCTTGCATTGCTGTCTGTGCATTTGAAAGAGCAAACACCTGTCATAGTTTTTATAAGCCAGTTTCAGCAGGTAAAGAGCTTCCTTTCTTGGGGACCCAGGCTGATAGGATCTCCTCTGGGTTTATAGATAAAAAGAGTTGTAACTAGGTCACAGTTTTGCTGCTGTATATGCAGTGAGGTCTATAGTGTAGACCTGATGCCCGGGGCTTGGGTAGTTGTGAATCCTATCTTACTAATGAGCAGACTAGATTGCCTTCGTGACTTTCATCTGCAGGTCAGGCATTTGCAGCTGGATCTACATAGGGTGGACCTGATACCAGTTATATGGATGAGTACAGCTCCCACTGAATAAGTGGGAGGCTTTCCAAGGCCATAGTGTACGTCCTTAGGTGAGCAGTACTGTCCAAGGACTGTGGCTGAATAGGCTAGAACTGAGTCACTGAACTACTTCAGAGGTCATAGTGAATACCAAGATCTGACCAGAAATGGGCTTCTCTCCCCAGTCTCTATATAGGGAGGACTACTACTCCTAGGTCATGACTGGGAGAAATTGGAGATGCCTACTTAGTAACTTCAGAATTCTCAGTGGGACCAAGTTGACTGGCCATTTCCTGGTATGTAGCTAATAGCAAGGGTCCTCAGGTTTGCCGCATGTATTAGGGCCTGTCTTTTGAATATGACCCTCCTTGGTCTAGGGCTTCAGAAGTGTTTTTGCAACTTCCCTTCTGGATCTCAAAGCTCTCATCAAAGCACTTTTGGTAGATGGGGTCTTACTGTGTCACGTGGGCTAGTGTAAAACTGTTGGACTGAAGTGAGTGTCTCACCTCTGCCTCTTAACTGTTGAAAATACAAATGTGAGCCACTGTGCTGGGCTGTCATGAAGGCAATTATTTCCATAGAGGGCTGCAAAGTGTTTGTTGCTCTAGGGACATGAGCAGGGGACTTCCTAATCTACCATTTTGCTGATTTCACTCTATATATTTTCACTTTCTGTTTGTTCTGTATTAAATTTTCAGTAATTTTAGATTTAAACATTCAGAACAATATGCCAGAATTTTATATTATGCAAGAAGTAAATTAGGTAATTAGCAGGTATCTCATTTACTCAAGATGTACTTCAAAGTTTATGGTAGGCAGAAAGGAATCATTAGCGTTGTCATCACTTTTAGATAGTTTATATATCTAAATTATAGTTTTCCCCAAATGTTTATTTCACTTAGCAGTGACTCTCATCAGATTTCACAAAATTCATATTTTTACATATTTTGGAATAAAAGTTTTTTTGGTTCCAAAGGGTGAAATACAGCCTTTTCAGTGTATATACCTTTCAGTGTTACAAAACATCTACAACAGATGGTGTAACTTACTGAAGTGTTTATGTGTAGTACTTACAATTTACACACATGTAAGTATATATTGTTACAGATTCCTGACACATTTTATCATTGTGTAATATCAAACATTGTTTCTCAAGACAGATTTGAGCTTAAGTATATTTTGTCTAATGTAAGTAATTATGGCCAACTACACTACTTTTTACTATTTGCATGGATTTTTTTTCACCCTTTTATTTTCAGCCTATTTGGCTCCTTAGAGGTAAAATGAGTCTCTTATCAGCAGAATATTATAGAAACTCATTTATTCTTAATTCAGCCGTATTATCTTCTTTAAAGATTTTCATCTGTATTTATGAAAATAGTATTTTCATTATTGAAACAAATGAAGTAATTCTGGCCATTTTATCACTCTTTTACTACTTTCATTTTTATTTTGTTGATTTTGTAGTTAATTGCTTTGCTCCATTTTTCTTTCATATTACATCTGTACATATTTTCTTTTGAAACACTTTGAGGTAATGGAGAGTACAAAAACTTCTGAAAGCAATAACAATATAGTTCAGTTTCACAAGTCAACTTCGACTGACATCCTCCACTAGTTATCAGTGTGACAGTTATATCATTTTATATTGTACATGTATTAATAGAGAATGTTTAAACGTTTTTTTTTAATATATATTTTTTAGTGAATATTACATATTCACTTTGTCACCCTCCGTAGAATGCTGTGGCATCACAGCTCACAGCAGCCTCCAGCTCTTGGGCTTAGGCGATTCTCTTGCTCAGCCTCCCAAGTAGCTGGGACTAAGGGCGCCCACTATAACGCCCAGCTATTTTTTTGTTTGGCCGGGGCGGGTTCAAACCCACCACCCTCAGTATATTGGGCCAGTGCCCTACCCACTGAGCCACAGGCACTGCCCAAGAACTTGTAAAAGTTTTCAAATAACATGCTTGAACTTAAATGTATTATAAAAGCTAAATTACATTAGTACACTCCCCACACTTACGAAAATGATTGGTTTGTCTGTTTCAGTTTACTGCATGTTAGCATTTCCATTTATTGTCATCAGACTTCACTTGAATGATAATATAACTTACAACTTCACATCATATTTTATAATATCCATGTAGTTCCTGTACTTAGAAATGCAAGATTTGACTTTACTTTTTAAAACTGGATTACTGTCTTTCTCTTCTGTATAAGAAGAGCAACAATTTATTAATAATTAAAGGGAAGAGTAATCTCTAAGATCATTTAAATCCTAATTCTTACAAAACCCTTCCTACAAAAAAAAATAAATGCCTAATTATTAATTTTTTATTAAAGCTTTTTAGAAATAATTACAGTGTGTTTTTATGAAATATTATTGTCCTGTCTATATTCTAATTATTCAAAATCATGGGTGCCTAGTCATCCTTGAAAATGATACTGATGTAGAATTCTTTAGTAACTTGCTTTGTTTATTCCGAATTTCATGGGCTAAAGTTTCTTTTAGTTTTGTAATTTTATAGTTTTGTTTCATTTTTTAAAGTAGAGCACCTTCTATCAGTCAATTATGTTTTTACCTTTTACCCATATATTATAAATGCGTATGAAAATGTTCAACTGTACACTTTAAGACATTGTGGGGCAAGAGTTAAATATATACTCCTAGCTACTTGGGAGGCTGAGACAAAAGAATTGCTTGAGCCAAGAGTTTGAGGTTGCTGTGAGCTATGACTCCAGGACACTCTACCCAGGTGACAAAGTGAGACTCTCACAAAAGAAAAAAAAAAGAATTAAATATAAACCAGGTATATATCTGTTTTCAGTATAAATACCTGTATAAATATTACTTACAATTGGTTTTGAGTAGTGTATTCTTTTATTCCTGGTTGGTGGTCAGTGGTTATTTTATCTTGTCTAGGTGAATAATTATGAAAATTGTCTTAATTTCAACATATACTTATTAGTGGATATATATTATGTTTGTGCAAAACATTTGTGTAATTTGAAGATAATATTTGAAAAGCTTCAAAATTCTATTTTTGGTGTTATTGTGTATTTTTTATTATAAAAAACATGACATTTGTCTTGGCCCCTGTAGCTTAGTGGCTGGGGCACCGGCCACATACACCAGGGATGGCGGGTTCGAACCTGGCCTATGCCTGCCAAACAAAAATGACAACTACAACAACAAAAATAGATGGGCGTTGTGGCGGGCACCAATCATCCCAGCTACTTGGGAGGCTGAGGCAAGAGAATCACTTAAGCCCAAGAGTTTGAGGTTGCTGTGAAGTATGACACGATAGCTAGGGCACCAAAATGTGACTCTGTCTCCCCCCCAAAAAACCCTGACATGTACATTCTTAAATAATTTGGTTATACAGTTTAGTCATGTTAAGGATATTGATATTCAACATATGTCTCTAGAATATTTTTGTCTTGAAAAACTAAAACTCAGTATATATTAAATGACTACCTATTCTTATTGTCTATTGCTTTACAAACACTATTTTCTATCATTCTTTTGTTTCTAAAAACTAATTTATACTTTTTATACAAGTAGATTTGTAAAGTATCTGTTTGCTTTTGAAAAGTGGAATGATACTCTATCATTTTTATATCACAAGTTATATTTACTCATTCATTTTGTTGAGGCAAGTTTGTATTGTTTTTATATGTTGGCTTTTGTGAATATTGAATAATATTTCAATAAATACAGATGTGCAAATAACTCTTCATTTCATCACATATATGAGGGTTTTTTTTTTTTTGTACATTTTATTTCATTAGTAAAGTTGTCTGTCCTTATGTCAGTACCAAACTGTCTTGATTGTTATACCTTTGTAACATAACATGTCTTGAAGTCAGAAAGTGTGATCTTTTTTTTGAAGATTGTTGGGCCCTTTATGATACTTTGGCATTTTGTATGATTTTTGAATAGCTTTTTTCCCCTAATATAACATTGAAAATTTTAAACAGGTCGTGTTAAATTTGTAGATCGTTTGGGGTAAGTAAATGTACACATGACATCTTCACAATATTGAGTTTTCATTAATAAGAACATACTCAAAAATGTGTCATTTATTTTATATTTATTTGTGGATTTTTTAGATTTTCTTCTGATTTCTAGTTTTATTCCATTTTGGTCATCAATAAAGGTCTATAAGATTTTAATTTTTTTAAATTTATAAATAATTGTTTTGTAGCCTAAAGTGTTCTATCCAGGATAATATTTTGTGAGCTATTGAGAAGATTGTGTATTCTGCTGCTGTTGTGTGGAGTGTTCTTTATATGTCTATCAGGTATAATTGTTTTATCATGCTTTTAATTTGTCCTCTTAATATAATGTCTTACGTTATTTATTGATAATTATGTAAAGTGCAGTGTTGAAGTATCTTACCATTATTGTATTATGTATTTCTTGCTTCAATTCCATCAATGTTTACTTTATATATATTGCAACCCTGACTTTACACAGGGTAAACACACACATATATACGTATGCAGTAGAACCTCTGTACATTGACTACCCAACAAGGGACTGTAACAGCTATTCAACATGTAGAGGTAGTCAATGTAGGAATGTGGTCAACTATGGAAGTTCTGCTCTATATAAAGTATGTTAGATTTTATATCTATATAAAAGTAAATCATAGATTTTTCCAGTGAGAGTGCTTTTATTATTAAAATCCTTTGATTTTGTGACAGTTTTGACTAAAGTATATTTTATGACATAGCACAAATTTTGTCTCAAAATATATTATCCCTAATTGTGACCTCCCCTTATCTTGATTTACATTTGCATGGACTTTCTTTTTTCGACCTATATTTGTTATTATATCTAATGTGAGTCTCTTATAAACAATATAATTGTATCTTGGTTTTTTTCACTGTGATTAATATTTTCATTATTTTTTCTTATATTTTATAATTGTATTTCAACGTATTACTGGAGTATAAATGCTTTGGTGGTATTTATTACTTTTGTACATTTTAAGTCCAAATTATAAGGGTGTCCATAACCCAGATAGTATACATTGTAAATTTACCCAACCCTCCCCCCTCTCACCTGCTAGATTTCCATTGAATTTTAGAACTATATGTACATGTGAGTGTTGATCATTTAAGTTCCAATTTAAAATTGAGTACGTGGGCTCAGCGCCTGTGGCTCAAGTGGCTAAGGTGCCATCCATACACCTGAGCTGGCAGGTTTGAATCCAGCCTGGGCCTGCCAAACAACAATGATGACTTCAACCAAAAAAAAATAGCTGGGTGTTGGGCAGGCGCCTGTAGTCCCAGCTACTTGAGAGGAGGAGGCAGGAGAATCGCTTGAGCCCAGGAGTTGGAGGTTGCTGTGAGCTGTGATGCCCTGACACTCTACCCAGGGGAACAGCTTGAGGGTCTGCCTCAAAAAAAAAAAAAAATTTGATTGTGTGGCCAGGCACGGTGGCTCACGCCTGTAATCCTAGCACTCTGGGAGGCCAGGATGGGTGGATAGCTTGAACACATGGGTTTGAGTCCAGCCTGAGCAAAAAAACGAGACTCCATCTTGACAAAAAATAGAAAAAGTGAGGCAAGAGGATCACTTGAGCCCAAGAGTTGGAGGTTGCTGTAAGCTGTGACACCACAGCGCTCTACCTAGGGCGATAGCTTGACCCAGGATGATAGCTTGAGACTCTGTCCCCAAAAAATAAAGAAATAAAATAAAAGTGAGTGTGTGTGCTATTTGTTTTTTCATTCTTGTAATACCTCACTTGGGAGGATGGTCTCCAGTTTCTTCCAGGTTATTCCAGAAGATCCTAGATCATACAAAGACCACATTTTTTTATTACTTCACTTATATATTGATGGATTGTTTCCATTCCACATCTTTGTGATTGTGAATTGTGCTGCTATCAATATTCAAATGCAAGTGTCTTTTTTTTTTTTTTGCAGTTTTTGGCCGGGACTGGGTTTGAACCCACCATCTCCGGCATATGGGGCCATCACCCTACTTCTTTTTGAGCCACAGGCACTGCCTTGCAAGTGTCTTTTGTTCTTTTGGGTAAATACTTAGCAGTGGAATTGCTGGATCAAATAGTATCTCCATACTACTTTCCATTCAAGTTTTACTAGTTTACAGTTCCACCAACAGTGTTTAAGTGTTCCTTTACCTCTGTATCCACACCAGCATCTGTTATTTTGGACTTTTTGATAGCCATTCTCACTGGAGTTAGGTGATATCTCATTATAGTTTTGGTTTGCATTTCTCTGATGATTAGAGATGTTGAGCATTTTTTCACATTTTTATTGGTCTGTCTTTATTATTTATTTTATTTATTTTATTTTATTTGTTTATTTATTTATTTATTTTGCAGTTTTTGGCCAGGGCCAGGTTTAAAACTGCCACCTCCAGTTTATGGGGCCGGCACCCTACTTTTTTGAGCCATAAGGCGCTACCCTAGTCTATCTTCTTTAGAGAAGCTTTTGTTCTGGTCCTTTGCCCACTTTTTAATTGGGTTTGATGTTTTTTTTCTGACTTGTTTAAGTTCTTGGTAAGTTAAATGCCCTTCATTGGATATATAGCATGCACATATTTTCTTTCATTCTGTAGGTTGTCTGTTCACAGTATTGATTGTTTCTTTGGCTGCACAGAAGCTTTTTAATTAATCAGGTTCCATTTATTTAGTTTGGTTTCTATGATTGCCTCTAGGGTCTTCTTCATAAATTCTTTGCCTAGGCTGCTATTTATAAGAGTTTCTCCGGACTCTTCTAGAATTCTTACCATTTCATTCCTAAGGTTTAGGTCTGTTATTCGTCATGAATTAATTTTTGTAAGTGTTGAAAGGTGCAGATCCTGGTTGAGTCTTCTACATGTGGCTATACAATTTTCCTAGCACTGTTTATTAAATAGGGATTATTTTTCCCATTATGTATTTTTCTCTGCTTTGTCAAAGATCAGATGGCAATATGAGAATGGTGTTGTATCAAAATATATTTTGCCTCGTTGTGACTTCCCCTGCTCTCATTTGATTAACAGTGCCTTCCCTTATTATTATTTGTTACCAAAAATGAGATTTTGAAATATTTTACCATTTTTATATTGCTGTGTGTTTCTTCCTTCAATTCTGCCAGTGTTTGTTGTCTGTACTTTACAACCCTGATATTACACACACATATGTATATATAAAAATATTTTATATTTCATACCTATATAAAAAGTAAAACATAGGTCCCCAGTGAATGAACACTTGCATTACAATTTAATGTCTTTCTTTGTTTTTGGTGACAGTTTGACTTAAAGTATATTTAAGGAAAGAGGACAAGTTTTCTGTCAACATATAGTGTGCCTAATTGTGACCACTCCTGCTTTCATTTGATTAACATTTTTATGGAATATCTTTTTCTCTCTTGACACTAGCAGTACATTTTTGTCATTCCATCTAAGGTGGTGAGTCTCTTGTTAGCAGTACATAGTTAGAAATTTGAAACTTGTAATTCCCATCTTCATTTAACTTATGTCTTTTGATTTTGAAGTGTAGTCTGTGAATATTTATATAATCTGAAAGAGAAGACTTACTATTGCCATTTTATCAATTGTTTAATTGCTCTTTTTTATTTTTGTAGCTATTTTGCCATTCTTTACTCTCTTTTTGTCTTCCTTTGTGTCTCATTGTTACTTGTAGTGACTTGCTTTGACTCATTATTACAGTGAATCTTTATAAGTGATTTCCTTTAATTACCATGGCAATCATGCAATACTTAGAAATCCAACAATGTATTTTTAAACTAGTAACAACTTTAGTGGGTTTTGGACATTGTTCCTCATTACATCTGTCCTCAACTTTGTTATTAACATCACCAGTTATATCTTGTTATATTTTATGCTCATTAAGAGGTGCTTAGTATTTTTTTTTGTTTTTGTCTTCAAATTTTAGAGCATGATTAAAAGTATTTTCTGCACATCATTGTAATACTGCTGAATTTTGCTTATGTGTACTTAACATTTTCCTTGAAAATTATTAATATTTTCTATCGTTTTCACTCCTTTTAGAACATCTTTTTACTTTATTTAATATTTTCAATGAAAGGGCTTCCTTTGGTATTTCTTGTGCAAATATATTGGTAATGAACATCTTCAGAATCTGTTAGCTTGATAAAGTCTTTATTTTTTTCTCCATTTAGAAGGGTAGTTTTGCTGGATATGGTAGTTCTCCTTTGAAGTTTTTGTTCTTTTGTTCATTTTGAATATATCACCCAGTTCTTTTCTGGCATGCAAGGCTTCTGTTGGTACATCCACTAGTAATAGGACCATGCTTATACCTGACAAATCACTTTTGCTACTTTCAGGATTTTTTCCTCTTGTTTTACTTTTCAAAACTTTGATTATAATCTGTCTTATGCTGGTCTCTTTGTGTTTACCTCAGTGAGTATGTTTTCTGGGTTTCATTGTATCTTCTTTCATACATTTGAAAACTTCTCAGGCATTTTTTTGAGACCGTCTCACTGTGTCACCCTCAGTAGAGTGCTATGGCATCACAACTCACAGCAACCTCAAATTCTTGTGCTTAAGTGATTCTCTTGCCTTAGCCTCACAAGTAGCTGGACTACAGGCACTCGCTACAACACCCAGTTATCTTTTTATTATTGTTGTCATTTGGAAGGCCTGGACCAGGTTTGAACCCACCAGCTCTGGTGTACATGGCCAGCGCTCTAGCCGCTGAGCTATAGGTGCCAAGCCTGATAGCCTTGTTTTCCTGATTTTATTTACCTACAGTTATTGTTCCCATTTCACTCTTTTAGTATTAATTCAGATATTTTATTTTTAATTTTGTCAGTTGACCTATACGTCTGAATTCCTTTCTTGTTGATTTCTGATTATTTTCTTCTATTAGATCTGTTTTTTATATCTTGTAAACTTTGATTCAGATCTGAGGATTAACAACATTCCACCATTCGCAAACTTTAACAAGTGGTTTTGTTCAGGGGCATTTTCACATCAGTTGGTTTTACTAGAAATTCAGATGTCCTTAAATCCGTTCTGATCATGTTTCTTCAGTGGAATTGTGTGTTTCTTTTTCAGTTAATTTCCGCCCATTTCTTCATAAGCACCTGTTACCATTTCCTACAACTGTTCTTTATGGTACTGAAGTCTCTGCTGCTGTAACATTTTTTTTAACCTTTCGTTTCAGCACACCATTCTGTCGTTCAAACTATATAGAACCATTTCCTTCAGCAGTCTGTGTTATGGGAGACAAGCTTCTCTTTTGAAGGGCCCCAAAAAGCCAAAAGGATAGACATAGTTGTAGGAGTTATAAGTTTACTTCAGTGTATACCAAGCTGTATTTAGAAGGAAGAAGGCCTTAGGCAGTAAATAAACTTTTCCACCCCTCTAAGGGACCCTTGGAATTGTACCCACCTGGTGTTCTGAAAATTTTATCTGGTTGTTAGAATTCCCACAAAGGTGGTTTTGTTATATTTATTTATAAAAAAGAGAATTAGGCCTGATACATTGTATTATGCCATCTTGATAACATGCTTAGTATAATTGTGATTCTGAAGAAACAAAATAAGTGGGATAATTTATTTGTATTTAATTTCTTTCAGCTGTATCTTCTTATTCCAGCCAAGACCATTTGTCAGAAGAAAGCATAAATATTTCATTTCCAAATGTGATAGTGAGAAAATATGGAACCTGTGGCCTTGAGCATTTAAACTTAATGAAAGTCTGGGAAAGTATGGGTGAGTATAAGGAGCAGAAAGGTTATTATAATGGACTTAATAAATGTTCAGCTACTATGCATAGCAAAATCTTTCTATGTAAAAAATATTTGGAAGTCTTCAAAAAATTGTTAAATAAACACAAGATAAGACATACTTTAGAAAAATCTTTTAAATGTAAAGAATGTGGGGAAGCCTTTTACCAATGTTCACACATTAGTGAGAATAAAAGAATTCATACTGGAGAGGAACCCTACAAATGTGAAGAATGTGGCAAAACTTTTAACCATTGTGCTAGCCTTCATAGACATAAGAGAATTCATACTGGAGAGAAACCCTACAAATGTAAAGAATGTGGCAAAGCTTTTAACTGTTCTTCATACCTTAAGCAGCATAAGAGAATTCATTCTGGAGAGAAACCCTACAAGTGTATAGCATGTGGAAAAGCTTTCAACTCATGCTCATACCTTACTAAGCATAAGAGAACCCATACTGGAGAGAAGCTTTACAAATGCAAAGAATGTGGCAAAGGCTTTAATCGGTGGTCATACTTCACTGACCATAAGATAATACATACTGCTGGAGACAGACCATACAAATGTAACGAATGTACCAAATCTTTTAACCGTTTTTCATACCTTATGAAGCATAAGAGAATTCATACTGGAGAGAAACCCTATAAATGTGAAGAATGTGACAAAACTTTTTACTATACCTCAAGCCTTAATATACATAAGAGAATTCATACTGGAGAGAAAACCCATAGATGTGAAGAATGTGGCAAAACCTTTAACAATTATGCATGCCTTTCTGTACATAAAACAGTTCATACTGGACAACACCCCTACAAATGTAAAGAATGTGGCAAAACATTTAACTATGGCTCAAGCCTTCAGACACATGAGAGAATTCATACTGGAGAGAAACCCTACAAATGTGAAGAATGTGGGAAAGCTTTTAACTCATGCTCATACTTCACTAAGCATAAGAGGATTCATACCACAGAGAAACTCTACAAATGTGGAGAATGTGATAAAACGTTTAAGTGTAGCTCAAGCCTTCGTAGACATAAGAGAATTCATACTGGAGAGAAACCCTATAAATGTAAAGAATGTGGTAAAACTTTTAACTATAGCTCAAGCCTTCAGACACATGAGAGAATTCATACTGGAGAGAAACCCTACAAATGTAAAGAATGTGGCAAAGCTTTTAACTGCTCTTCATACCTTAAGCAGCATATGAGAATTCATAGTGGAGAAAAACCCTACAAATGTGAAGAATGTGGGAAAACCTTTAACTGGTGTTCAGACCTAAATAAACATAAGAGAATTCATACCGGAGAGAAACCCTACAAATGTGAAGAATGTGGCAAAACCTTTAACTGGTGCTCAGACCTAACTAAACATAAGAGAATTCATACTGGAGAGAAACCTTAAAAATTGACGAATGTGGGCAAAGCCTTAAGCATAAGATTACATATATTAAAGAGAACATTTACCAATGTGAAGAATGTGGCAAAGCCTTTATCCAGTGCTATTGCCTTACTATATGTGAAAGAATCCATACCTGAACAAAATACTACAAATGTAAAGAAAGTATAAAAGCTCCTGATAACTGTTCATATACTACTTGAGAGAGTCATATTGGGTAACAGTGGCATAAATGTAACTATCAAAATACCTTTCAGAAGACAAACATCTTAGCATGCACCAGGGTATTTGTATTGTGAAAAACATATATATATATATAAAGAGTGGTGCAAACTACTTCTGTCAAAAGTTTTTTTAAAAGCACAGGATAAATTATACTAAAATGAAACTCTCCATCAATTGCTCTTTAAAAAAAAAAAAGTTCAGAGTATTTGGATTGGAGAGAAATGCTATAAATATATGAATACAGAAAAAAATGTTCAAAAAACACCTTAGAAAACACTAGATTTTATACTAAAAGGTATTTTAGAGATACCATAATTTGAAGAAATATTTAATCAAAGAATCAGCTCTCGAAGTCAACTTCATAGGATTCACAATAGAAAGCAATAAGGCACTAAGAGTTTCAGACATTACCCTAAAGTAGAGCACTAAATGTGGGGAATAATCCAAATTTAAAGGTAATTTAGTTAATTTTCGTGCATGTATGTATAAAAGGAACTGGAGATTGATTTTATAGCAAATTTTAATTACATTCATTGTATCCTATAATGCCTTAAAAATTTTTAGATTTTCTTAAAAATTAAATATTGATGTAAATCAACTCTGAAATTACTTGATGCTATGCTTTTATTTTTAGAGTTTTTGTATTTGTGCATGTGGCCAATTGTTTATCAAAACTATGAAAAGTTCTTCTAAATTAGGTGAGCAGCATACATATCCTCTTCCAAGGAAAATTAAGGATATGAAAATGTAAGATATATATAGAAAATATAACTGGAAAGGCTTTTTGTGATTGACTTAGAATAATATTGTGAGACTTGGCACCCGTAGGACAGTGGTTATGGCATCAGACACATGTACCAAGGCTGGCAGGTTCAAACCTGGCCTGGGCCAGCTAAACAACAATGACACATGCAACAACAACAGAAAATAGCCAGGCATTGTCGCGGGCATCTGTACTCTTAGCTACTTGAGAGGCTGAGTCAAGGGAATCACGTAAGCTCAAGAGTGTGAGGTTCCTGTGAGCTGTAACGCCAGGCCACTCTACCAAGGGTGACATAGTGACACTCTGTCTCAAAAAAAGTAAATAAATAAAATTTAATAAAAAAAGAATATTGTGAGTGATGTCAGAGGTAGTTGTTCAGAGTAATATTCTTTTTCATTATACTTAGAAGCACTTTGAATTTTAGAAATAAATTGTTTTACCAATTTAAGGTAATAAAATACAATGAATTTTGAAATGCCTTATGAGGGAATATGTGAATTTAATTCTTTTTAATAAGCCAAAATTGTGTTTAGGATGTAAAGAGTGTTGTGCAAAAATTAAGTGTTATCTTGCCACCAACATTAACCTGTCCTACATTATTCAAGATTGTTGGTAAAAGGCAATAGCAGTGTACTATTGGATAACATAGTGGAATAACATTTTTAATGACTTTTATTCCAATAAGTGTTAAACTTCAAATGTTTGAAGAATATCATTTCCATAGGTTATATTTTTAATATTTAGCTACATGGTCATTATGATGGTAATGATGAAGATATATGGTGTATAACCAAAAGCCATGCACTTCTGAATGCTGAATAACTGTTTACAAAATTTCATTCTACATTTTTCTATGTACACATGACTTCTGAATTGCAAAACACATATTTTTGTTTTCGATGTACATGGAGCGAAATATAGAATTATATCACCTTAAAGATTAACTTTATTTGTAAAAGGATTATGGCGAAAGTGATTGTGTTTATGTCAGTTTGTACCTGTTTTGAGAAGAAAAGAAATAGGTTGTAAGAAAACTTTCGATTTCAAATGTGTTGATAATTTTCAAGCAAAGGGAAAACCTCAAAGTGTATTTTCTCTTTTTGTATTGAAGTTTTCTAACATCTTATGCTCCTGGTTCAAAATTTCCCCATGAAAATTCTCTGGTTTTGTCCCTTACTCATATTACAACCATTTTCTTATCCCAGAGTTTATAAAGTTTTAGGCTGGGCATGCCTATGTTGCCAGCACTTGGAAGGCCAAGGCAGATGGATTGCTTGAGCTCACGAGTTCGAGACCAGCTTTTGCCAGAGCGAGACTTCGTCTCTGATAAATAGCCTGGTGTTGTGGCAGGCACTTGTAGTCCCAAGTACTTGGGAGGCTGAGGCAAGAGAATACCTTAAGCCCAAGAGTTTGAGGTTGCTGTGAGCTGTGATGCCACGGCACTCTCCCAAGGGCAACAAATAAGTCTTTGTCAAAAAAAAAAAAAAGTTTATGGCATATTCTTTATGTGACCTCAGAGATTACCAGAATAATTTTTATGAAATTTAATTGTTCTCAAAAAATAATTTAAAGACATGAGTAATACCACAATGAGTGTATCAAGTTAAATTGTGTTTAATTTGTATACTTTATTGTTTTTGTTCTCATTTGGAGAATCTTACTTGAGCTATTTTTTCTTCAGTTATTACTCCTTTCACTTTTTATAATTAATATAACTTAGTTGATTGACTTTATTGGACCAATTTGTTTAGGTCAAACTTAGGGGCTACATAAGTGATGGGTTGTTTTGATATTTATGTGAAGTGTACCAACACAAAACCGCACTGTGTGTGTAAGAGATACTCCATAATTAGCAATAAGTATTCCTGATGGAGTGAGTTTGTGTCTCTACATGAGATTGAAAATAGCCATATGTATAAATGTCGCTTATTTTTCATTTGGAAAGAGAACATCTCAGACTGCATGATTTAGTCTGTCTGAATTTAGAAAGAGTAATTTTGCTTCTTTCATTTCTAAATTATCTCTCATTATTTGCTATTTGTGTTCATCTTCAGGTACACTTGCATCTCGGCCCTTATTTCCTGTGTCACAGCTAACAGCTTTCTCACTCTTTTTTCTTCCTTATGTTGTTTCTACAGTACATGTTATGTTATGATTAGAAGGATTATCTATTAGAGTTTGAGAGCATTTGTAGGATATAAATTAAACATTCTGGTCATGTATAGGCAGTCCCCAAGTTAACAAACTTCTGACTTACATACAGCGTGCACTTATGAATGGAAGCTATTACAGTAAATCCTTGAGTTTACAAACATCTTATTGGCATATGACTCACACAGAGACCATCGCAGGTAACAGGTAAATGTATCTATTCCAGCTGACATATTTAACTTAAGAACAAACCTGCAGAACCAGTCTCACTTGCAACCTAAGGTTTGCATGTAATTGATAGAAGGATGGAGTGTCTGTTGATCAGAGTGTTAAATCAGGCAGTTAGCATTGTTTGTCTGTGTTTGAAAAAGGGAAATGTTATTAAATCCTAACTCAAAGCGTGGCAAATATTACATTAGACTAGGTATAGCATTAATAACATTGGTACTTAATATGTTGTAAATGATGTGTAAAGAAACATGTCAGAATTTGGAAATTTCTTAAGATACTCCATATGCATTTCATATCTTAGAAGTAAAATTTTAATAAATTAAAACTTTAAATAAAGTAAAACTTAAATTTTAAGATAGTTAATGGTAAGTGATGAATTTAGTATTTAGTTTTTTATGAAATACATTGCAACTTAAGTTTCTATTTAGAATCTTCTGTTTATGAATGTGCATATTACATATTGGACAATAATAGAATGGACTCTGTGGATTTAATGTCTGAAATGATCTTTCTTTTCCAGATACTGCCATCTTGGGGAATTTCTCACTTATTTTATTGTATAATTATTTTAATGGAAGTAGTTCAATGTCCACTGCTTTCATTCTTGCTCACCTAAGTGTAGCCAACTCCTTGGTTTATTCTCTAGAAAAATCACAAAGATCATGGCTGGTTTGCAATTGAAACATTTCATTTTCATTTTCAGAGAGTGGCCAAAGATAGAACTGTTAGCACCACTGTTCACATTACAGTGTTTGATCACATCAGCAATAGGAAATCCAAGTGCCCTGAAGTTAAAGTAAATGCCTTAGTGTATATTGGCCACTGCCATGTTTCGTTCTGGGTTCTACCCATGCTGGTAGATACCAGAATTCCTCTGCTTATGACTAATAAATGTAATGACAGAAACATCACAAAATCTACATATTTTTATGGAGTTTAGCTAAGCTTATGACAAAGACACAGACTCAACATTTGGAATACTGCCCTCTTAACAATGACATTTTAAAAAATTGTTCATTTTACATTGATGTAATATTGTATGTATGTATCATGTAATATGTTTTGATGAATATATACATTGTCAAATGTTTGATTCAAGCAAATTACCAAATGCTTTACCTCACAATTAACATTTTTGTGGTGAGAGAACAGTTGTCTTAGCATTTTTCAAATATACATCGTCATTAACTATAGTCACCTGGCTGTATAATAGGTTTATTGAACTGATTCTTGCTATCTAACTGTAAATACGTATCCTTTGATAGACCTCTCCCTCAATGCACCCTGTCCTAAGAGCCGCAGTCTCTAGTAACATCATTCAACTCTCTACTTCAGTGAGTAACATTTAGATTCATATATGAGGAGATTATGGGTTGTATAGATTTCTGTATGGCTCCTTTCAGTTACCTCATCCTTGTGATGTAAAATGACAGGACTTTCTTTTTCTAGGTAAATAGTGTAACATTTAGTTTGTATCCCATATTTTATTTGTTAATTCAATAATGGAAACTTATGTTGATTCCATATGTTGGTAATTATAAATAGGACTGTGATAAACATGGGAGTGCAATTGTCTCTTCAACACACTGATTTCATTCTCAATAGTGAGTACTGTATAATAGATTTATTTTTAATTTTTTTAATAATCTCCATACTATTTTTTACAACATCTGTACTGATTTATATTCACACCAAAAGCATGTAAATGTTCCTCTTTCTCCACATCTTTTTCAACACTTAACTAACTTTTGTCATTTAATAGTAGTCATTCTAACAAGTGTCAGTTTTTATAGTGGTTTTTTTAGATTTGTAATTTTCCATTGTGTTTTCTTGTCCTCTTTGTCTAAAATCAGCTTTAAATGCATAGATTTATTTCTGGGCACTCTATTCTTCTCCATTGGCCTATGTGTGTGTTTTTTTTAAACCAGTACTATACTGTTTGGGTTATTACAGAATTTAGAAATTAAGTTGCTTCATATCCATTTCATATCTTGGAATTAAAAATTTCAGGACAGTTAATGGTAAGTGATGAATTTTTTATTTAGTCTCTTCTGAAATACAGCTTGTATTTCTGTGCAGAATCTTAGGTTTTTGAGTGTGCATATTACATGTTGGACAATAATAGAATGAAGTCATACATGACCTTTATTGCATGTATGACTTCATTGAAGTGTATTTGATCAGAGGTGTTTTTATTGTTAGATATCCAAATTGGTCAAATCTTTTCCCCGTTTATTAAATGTTATGTATAGTCCTGGGTTTTCTTTCTATAGGAAACTAGATCCATGCATTCACACCTGTAGGAGGCCCTGAGAGTGTCATAGCACACATTCTGTGGACCTTATGTCTACTGTGATCTTATGTCTACTCTTGAGTAACTGACTCTGGATAAAATTGACGCCCAGGGATTTTCACGTCTTTTGCTTGTTGAATTATTCCAAATATCTAGAAAAGTGGCTAGACATATTGAGTGCTTAATATATGTGTGTTAAATGAATGGACTCCAATCAGAGTTCTCCCACATATTTGGGCCTGTGTTCTCCTTTCTATCACCCAGGAACTACTCTTCTGTCTGTGTTAAAGACAAATGACCAGATGGAAGGAATCTCAAACCTCCTTTATAAAAGCAAAACATAGGTTTGCTTTCTATGTGTTTTCTAAGAATAGTGGGACATGGGCCACTGAAGCAAGAGGTAGAGAGCTTTGATGAAAGGAGACAGTAAAATAAAAATGAACAACCAAGGCTGGGAAAGCAGCCTTTCTACAGGAATCTGTGTGCCATGTCTGTGCCATTTAGTCCCTACAAGAATGCTATGAAATTCATCTTCTGAGCCCCCCACTCCCAGTTTTAAAGGAACAAACTATGGTTCATAGGGCTGCAGTGACATCCCCAAGACACACCTAGCAAGTGGCAGACTCACCACTGTACCTTGGAGGGGACAGATGCTTCACTGCTCCAGAAACTATGGGATGGTGGTGAAGTCACAGAAGGAACCCAAGAAAGTGGAAAGGGAGGGCATCGTCTATCCCTAGAAGGCTGAAAGCAGTGAATACACCTGTTTCTCCTTTTTTCCTGAATGATGGGTCTTTATTATGCAGGTCTCCTCTAGTTTCAAGAGACTCATTTTTATACCTGAGGGGATGAGAGGGTGGTGTAAAGAGGGACCAAAGTCAGTGACAGTGTCTACTTAGGTTGGGGTCTGAAGCTCAGACTGGAACAATTCTTAAGGACTTATGCATGTGAAGAAAACGGATGTCCATGGAAAAATGTTCCAGACTTTCAAAGTAAAATTTCATGCGGGGGTAGAGAATGATTAAACTATTAATAATTCATGATATCTTCAAGGTGTTTTGTCAGGTTTGGTATAACACCAGCCACTGTATCTATAGCCTGTGTGAAGAACATTATTCCTATGAGTCCTCAAAAACACATTCTTATAGAGATGGGAAAACACAGGTTTCGGGACATAAAATCACTACTCACCAGCAAATTGGTCAGAAGTGAGAACCTTCCACAATAAGTGCTGTATGAAATTCTCTCTAAGTTCACTAAGACACTCCCTGCTCTTAACATAGAGAGAAGGTCCTGAGGAAGCCTCATTTTCTTCCTAACTTACTGATTTATTTATTTTCATTTTGGGTTCCCCCTCCCCCCACCCCCGGCAGAGTCTCACTTTATCACCCTTGGTAGAGTGCAGTTTTTTTTTGAGTCAGAGTCTCATTTTGTCACCCTTGGTAGCTCGCAGCTACCTCAAACTCCTGGGCTTAAGCAGTTCTCTTGCCTCAGCCTCCCAAGTAGCTGGGACTACAGGTGTCTGCTACAACACCTGGCTATTTTTGGAGACGAGGCCTTGCTTTGGCTCAGGCTGGTCTCCAACCTGTGAGCTGAGACAATCCACCCACCTTGGCCTCACAAGGGCTGGGATTATAGGCATGAGCCATGGTGCCCAACCCCTCTCTTCACATTTCAGATACAGTGCACAGTGCAAGACACTCTAAAACAGCGGTTGTCAACCTGTGGGTTGCAACCCACAGAAACTGTATTAAAGGGCCACGGCATTAGGAAGGTTGATAACCACTACTCTGGAAGAACCTTTTTTGACTTAACGCAGTATATTTTTTTCTCTCATTTAAATTAAAGGAAGTGTTAAGAAACTGACAGC
Organism: Perodicticus potto; assembly: GCA_963574655.1. NCBI lineage: Eukaryota > Metazoa > Chordata > Mammalia > Primates > Lorisidae > Perodicticus > Perodicticus potto. Next base: position 41,825 of record CAUYRH010068255.1, read on the forward strand.
AATCCCAGAATTGGTGAAGAAGCGATATTGGAAGATTCCAGATGACAGAAAACTTCTCATAGGGCCAAGGATCTGAGCAGGTGACTCAGTAAGGAGAAACCCCAAATAGAGAAGTGACTCACTTACCAGTCGAGAAATTGGAATGAAGGAAACAATGAAGGGACATGACTTTGACACAGAAACAACAGATTGACAAAAGATTATTAGATTGTTAATATTCAGAGGAGGTTGGATGCAGAGAAGCAGCTACATTCAGACATAGCCAGTGACAGTGTACCTGCCACAGCACTTTTGAAAAGTAATTTGGCCGTAGCCATTAACATTGTACCTATGCTTATCTTTTATATCAGAAATCCCTTTCCTGGGAGTCTATCTAGGATATCGAGTATATGTACACTATGCAAGAGGGTTGAATACTGGTGTGTAGAGGTGAGTGCTATGCCTCTTAGGTGCTCAAGCATGTAGCCCAGGGACATGTTGATTGCCATGTCCAATCTGTCACCCCAAGTGATCACACACTATCAGGAGGCCCGATGAAAATCCCAGCCATTCATTCAGCACTCTGTGCCCAAGCACAACATCTGGAGTACTGGGGATTACCCCAGTGACATACCAGAGCCTATGCACATGCCTACCATCAGGGGCCCTTCAGAAAGGTGTGCAACAACACCAGCATCGTCCCCCAGTATTTGATCGTGCTTCTAAGTATGGGAGGAGTGATATAATTCATAGGCCTCTCCCAGAGCAAGGACACATGAAGGCCCTATCAACAGATCCACATGCCTGTGGCTTACACCCAACCATTCCATCCTGAGGCCTGAGAGGTCCCCTGTCATACCACATTCCACACATACACCTATCATCAAAATGTCTGAGGACAGGCCCGTCTCACCAACAGCCTGATTGCAACGTTCAAGCACCTGGAAATTTCCCCTGCTTCCACCACCACTGCCATGTGCATTTCTTGGGATCTCAGGAAGAACTCACTCAACTTTACACCACCACCATTGGCAGCACCCACCTACACAGAACACCTGGAGACCTGGGACCTAGTTTGTTCAGCTTGTAGCTACTGCCACTAGTGTGTGATACATGGGGACCCAAGAAACTGGCCCAACACTTCTATTGCCATTGCATGCATTATAAATACTGCTCAGGGCCTTGAAAACCAGCAGCTTCCCAATCTCCCAGTACACTGCTTCACAGAAGACAGCCAAACAAGCCACTGAGATGCCCAATAATCAACCCACCTGAATTCACTAATAAGAGTGTTCACATACACTGCTGGGGGAAAAATGACAGAAAAGTTCATAGCAATAAAAGCCTACATCACAAAAGTAAATTTCAAATGGTGCATGTCAAGAAACAATACCAAGACAAAACAAACAATAAAAGAAAAATTATAAAAGATCAGAGCACACCTAAATATAATAGAAACTAAAAATAAGCAATATATGGCATAATGAGATGAAAAGGTGGTTTTTTGAATAGATTTCTAAAAAATCAATACACTACTAATTGCTAGACTAACCAACACTTGAGAGAGAGAGGAAAGGGGAGAGAAAAAAACACGAGTAAACAAAACAAAAAAGATACTACAACTAATACTGCAACAATAGAAAAGATCAACATAGTACTATGAATAAATATATACTGAAACTGGAAACCATACAGGAAATGAATAAATTCTTCAACAAAATCTAATAATGGAAGGAATTAAAGAGGACACATACACATAAAATCCATACTCAGGAATTGAAAAAATAATGTTAAATTGAAAATATTTCTCTAAGAAATTTACAAATTCAATGCAGTTGCTATTAAGATAACCTATAACATTCATTAAACAAATAGAAAAAAAAATCTATAACTTCCATAGAACCAGAATAGCAAAATCAATCTTAAGTGAAAAGAACAAAGCTGCAGGTATCATAAAATCTCACTTAAAAATATACCACAAAGCTATAGTTATGAGATCAGCATTGTACTGGAAAAACCAAACCCATATACTAATGGATCAGAATTGAAAACAGATAAATCACATTTACAGCCAACCCTTTTTGATGAAGGCACCAAACAGGAAAACATGAAACTACAAAGTAAGACAATCAGAAAGGAAATAACAAAGGATCTAGAAAAACTTGTATGTAAAATTCTTTTGAATAAATGTTGCTAGAAAAACTAGGTAACCATATGCAGAAGAATGAAACTAGCCCCTCATTTCTCAAATATAAAAAAGAAACCAAAATTGATTACTAAAATCTAAGAACTATATCTATTAAGCCATTAGAAGAAAACATTGGTAAAGCACTTTAGAACATTGGTCTGGGTAGAGTTATTGTGTATGATCTCAGGGGCATAAGCAACAAAATCAAAACGAAATTACGTGAAGATAAAAAGCTCTGCAAAGCATTAAGTGAAGACAACCCTCAGAATGGTAGAAAATATTTGGAAAGTATCCATCTGACAAGGGATTAAAAGCCAGAATTCATAAGAAGCAAGAAACAAAAGCAAAAACAAATCTAATTTAAAAGTGGTCAGGGTCCTGAACAAACGTTTCTCAGAAGAAAATATAAAAATCACCAACTATTACATTAAAAAATGCTCAGCATTGTCAATCATTGGCAAAACGTAAATCAAAACCACAATGAGATATCTTGCCCCAATTAGAATGGATTTTGTCAAAAAGGGAATAAAAGCTGCTGATGAGAATGCAGAGAAAGGGGAAACTTCATGCACTGTCAGTAAGAATGTATTATTGTAGTTACAGTTGAAAACAGTATGGAGATAACTCAAAAAAGTTGTGAAAGGACTACTATGTGATACAGCAATTTACCTATGAGGCATATCTTCAAAAGAAAGAAAATCAATACATTAATAAAATATCTTGACTCCTATGTTTACTGCAGCTCATTTCCCAATAGCCAAATTTTGGAATCAACCTAAGTGCCTATGAATATGAATGGATAAATAATATGTGGCATATATACAAAATGAAATATTAGACCACAAAATAGAATGAGATTCTGAAATTTGAAGCCACATGGATGGACCTGGAGTTCATTATGTTAAGTGACATAAGATAAGCACAGAAAGATAAATATAGCATATTCTCAATCACATATTTGGAACCAAAAAAAAAAAAAAGAATCTCATGAAAATACATAGTTGCCAGAGGATGAGTATCCTTTTCTAAAGGATACAAATAATTCAGTTAGGTAAAAGAAATAAGACATGCTATTTGATCAGTAGAGTGACTATAGTTAACATTAATTTGATATACTTTTCAAAATAGTTAAAGGACCTAATTCAAATCTTTCTAGCATAAATCTAAATATCATAATGGATATAACAATTATCCTGAAACGATTACATAAATGTATCAAATTAGCACATTTATTGTACTGCACAATATGCACATGAATGATGTATTTTTTTTTTCCCTTGGAGACAAGAGTCTCACTATGTCACCCTGGGTAGAGTGTGTGGCATCACAGCTCACAGCAACCTCAAATTCTTGGGCTTAAGTGATTCTTGTGCCTCAGCCTCCCAAGTAGCTGGGACTACAGGCACCGCCACAATGCCTGGCTATTTTTTTTTTTTTTTTTTGGTTATAATTGTAATTGTTTGGCAGGCGTGGGCTGGATTCAAACCTGCCAGCTCTGGTGTATGTGGCTGGTGCCTTACCCACTGAGCTATAGGTGCCAAGCCATGAATGATGTATTAATTTTAAAAACAAAAATAAATTTGTGTTGTTTTAAGCACAAAAAGAAAAAATAAAGCACAACTACAGAACTACAGGAAACCATGAAACCACAAAGGAAGACAATCAGAAAGGAAATAAAGGATCTACACAATATCTAGAAGCAATTAAAAAATTTTCACTAATAATTATTTTCCTAAAAAATAATTACTTTTAGTTACATGAATACATTAAATTTTCCAACCCAAAAAGCATGGAATGGCTAAATACATTAAAAAACAAGATACAGGCTCAGTGCCTATAGGACAGTGGTTACAGTGCCAGCCACATGCACCAAGGCTGGTGGGTTTGAACCCAGCCCAGGCCAGCTAAACGACAATGACAACTGCAACAAAAAATAACCGGGCATTCTGGCGGGTGTCTATAGTCCCAGCTACTTGGGAGGCTGAGGCAAAAGAATCACTTAAGCCAAAGAGTTTGAGGTTGCTCTAAGCTGTAATGCCACAGCACTCTACCAAGGGTGACATAGTGAGACTCTGTCTCAAAAAAAAAAAAAAAGATACAATTATATGATGACTACAAGAAACTGACATCACCTTAAAGAACACTCAGATCAAAAGAGGAGTAATTGAGAAACATATTCCGAACACACAGAAATCTAGAGACAGACAACATAAACTTCAGTTCGAAAACTGAAAACAGACAAGGAAGGTCATTACAGTGAGAAAAGAAGTTAATTCATCAATGGCATATAACAATTACAAATGTATATGCCCCTAAAATCAGAGCGTGTGAATATATAGGCCACACATTAAAAGACATGAAAGGGACACAGGTTGTAATGCAATACAATCAGGGATTCATTACTCTACTTTCAACAAATCATCTTGACAGAAAATCAGTACAAAAAAAGTTGGACTGCACTACACTGTACACCAGTGGCTCTAATGGAAATCTACAGATCATTCTATCTAACAGTAACAGAGTACACATCTCAAGTGCACATAAAACGTTCTTCAGGATAGATCCTATGTTAGGCCCTATAGTAGTTAGGGCCTAACATAGGATCTATCCTGATAGGCATAGGCCTAACATCACCACCTACAAAAAGGCAGAGAAGAAATAAATAAAATAAATAAATAAATAAAATCAGAAATGAAAAAGGAGACATTACAAAGAAGACTATTGTAAACAAATGGATGACAATAAATTAATCTAGAATAGTGGTTCTCAACTGTGGGTTGTGACCCCTTTGGACTGTATTAAAGGTTCGCAGCATTAGGAAGGTTGAGAACCACTGATCTAGAAGAAATGGATAAATTCTGACACACATATTACCCACCAGGAGTGACATAAATCAAAAATATGAACACACAAATAACTAGTAAGGGGATTGAATCAGTAATAAAAAGTTCCTTAATGAGGTGCCAGGTGTAGTAGCTCATACCTGTAATCCCAGCACTTGGGAGACCAAGGTGGGCAGATTGCCTGAGCTCACAGGTTCAAGGCCATCCTGAGCAAGAGCAATACCCTGTCTCTAAAAGATAGCCAGGTGGTGTGGCAGGCGCCTGTAGTCCCAGCTACCTGGGAGACTGAGGCTAGAGAATTGCTTAAGCCCCAAAATCTGAGGTTGCTGTGAGCTGTGACGCTATGGCACTCTACCAAGGGCAACAAAGTGAGACTCTGTCTCACACACACAAAAAAAGTTTCTCATTGAAAAAACACCCACAACCAGTTGACTTCACAGGTGCATTCAACCAACCATCTACCAAAATAATTATCAAAATTACTGAACAAATAACAATCTTCCTCAAACTCTTCCAGAGAATTGAAAGGAAGGAAACACTTCTAAACTCATTTTACAAGGCCAGTATTACCCTTATATCAAAGCCAGAAAAACAAAATTTAAAAAACCCTACAGATCAGGAGGCGCCTGTGGCTCAGTGCGTAGGGCGCTCGCCCCATATACCGAGGGTGGTGGGTTCGAATCCAGCCTCAGCTAACCTGCAACAAAAAAATAGCCAGGCATTCTGGTGGGCACCTGTAGTCCCAGCTACTCGGGAGGCTGAGGCAAGAGAATCTTAAGCCCAGGAGTTGGAGGCTGTGAGCTATGACAGCACAGCACTCTACCGAGGGCAATAAAGTGAGACCTGTCTTTAAAAAAAAAAAAAAAAAAAAAAAAAAAAACCTACAGATCAATGTTTCAGATGAAATAACATGCAAAAATACTCAACAGAATAGCAAACCATATTAAACAGTACGTTAAAAAATTACAGTGATCAAGGTGATGCCTATGGCTGAAAGGAGTAGGGCACTGGCCCCCTATACCAGTCAGTGGTGGTGGGTTCAAACCCAGCCCTAGCAAAAAAACTGCAAAAAAAAAAAAAATACAATCATCAAGTGGAATTTATTCTATGATACAAGAATGGTTCAACATAGGCAAATCAAAAAATTTGAAGCTACTGGCTGTAACTGGTGAGATGTCTCAATCCAGACTTTTTTCTTTTAGTTTAAATCTGTCTTACAGCTGTCATCCATATGTTAAAATTTGGTCAATTTACTGAAAGTGCTGAAAAACAAGTCTGACAGTTACTCAGAAAAACTATTAAACATTATCAAACTTTGTCAAGTACTTGCAACAACCACTATGATATACTGTGCAGTTAATTTAGTTGACCATAATGAGAAATTAAAAGGAAGCATGAAATGTTAAAAATAAACTCATTTGCTACACAAATTATAGCTATGTGCTTTCTAGAATAGTATCTTTCTTATGTACAATATATTCTTAAATGTAAATTTTTTTTTTTTTTTTGGTGCAGTTTTTGGCCAGGGCTGGGTTTGAACCTGCCACCTCCGGCATATGGGGCCGGCGCCCTACTCACTGAACCACAGGTGCCGCCCTTAAATGTAAATTTTGAGTAACATGAATATAAAACTCACAAGGTCTTTGGGAGGATAGAATAAATATCAATATGGCCTCAGTTGAGGAGGCAGGAATCAAGATTTTTTTCCACTAACCACTCCAAGTTGTATTTGAGATTTTGCAGCCAGCCTCTTCCTTCAAAATTTGGAAGAATAGGGATTGATGTTTCTGAGAGTCAAGATGAGCTGGGTATTTGCCCATGTGTAAAAGACTGTCATCCACAGTGGCAACTAGGCTGAGGGGCATATTGGGGACACCACAGAATCTGATGGGGTGCACTGGTGTTCAGGGTCCAAAGATACTGGTGGCATGGCCATCTTATATCTGCTCCATCTGGAGCAAGTTCCAGGTCGTACAGTGGTTCTTCTGTGCTTTGCTTAGAAGTCATGAACTGGCCAAAACTAGTTCTCTTACTTTGCCTAACTTGCAAGGGATGTTGGAAATAGGAAGATGAAATGGAATATTTAATATGTTGTTTCAACAAAAACAGCTTAGACTCAGGCCAAAACAAGTCTACCATCCAAAGCAAGTGAGGAGCCATTTCCCCAGCCCCAAATCAGGAGGCAAATGAAGATGAAAGATAAACAAAGCTTCACACTAGTTAAATTAGTAAGAACAGACTTCCATTAAAATTATACTGTTGCAGTCAGAAAATGTAAAATAAAACTTCAATTTTTACAGTGATGACTGATTTAAAGTATGAGAGAAAATAGAGGAAAGCAGAGCAGAGGCTGAATAGCATCAGGAATGTAAAATATTACAGAAGTGTCAGAAAGGAGGTGGTTTATTTGAAAGCCATCTGAGTTAACTAACTACTGCTTATGGAGTCAGACTCCTACTCTCCCACAGATGCTGAAGACCAGGGACCTATCTTATATATATTGTTTGGAAAAAGCAGGACATTTCTTCACAGCCCAATGTTTGACCAGTTGGCACCTTACCAGATGGTACACTCATCCCAAGATGAGAAATCCTTGAGCTGTTTGAAACTATGTTAGTAGGGGTGGCGCCTGTGGCTCAGTGGGTAGGGTGCCCCATGTACCAAGGGTGGCAGGTTCAAACCCGCCCTGACCAAACTGCAACCAAACAAATAGCCGGGTGTAGTCCCAGCTGCTTGGGAGGCTGAGGCAAGAGAATCACCTAGCCCCAGGAGTTGGAGGTTGCTGTGAGCTGTGACACCATAGCACTCTACTGAGGAAGACAAAGTGAGACTCTATCTCTAAAAATATATAAATAAATAAATAAAAATGAAACTATGTTAGTGTATTTTTCAAGCCTTCACAGAACAAGGTTGAGGCCTAATCCAAAGGAACCCAGCTGGATTTTTATAAAGAGCAGAATCACTGTACCTCACATGGTAGATGTGCATCCACAATTTGTATACATATTGTATACAAAGTGGAAAACAAAGCACCTTACACAGAAATGCATACATTTCCAGACAAGTGCCTCTCTCAAATTTTAAAGGCAGATAGGGCAACTCTAATGTCTCCTTTATCGCCATTGCCTTTTCTTCTGGTTAGTGACCCCTGTACTCTCTAGTCAATTAGGTGATCCATACAGCAGCCTGAAAATAACACAATCAGAAGGAAGAGAAAGAAAAAATGATGTGAGAAGGAAGCAGATAAGAGAGTCCCATAACTCAAAAGTGGGGAGGAAGAAACACTAACATGCCAGGTTTAGTCCAGGCATAAATGAAACTATATCAATAAAAACATTAAATGTTAACAGATTAAAGAATCCAATAAAAAGTTTTGTCTTTTTAAAAAATTTCATTTTTTGAGACAGCATCTCACTCTGTCCCTCTAAGTAAAGAGCTATGGCGTCATAGCTCACAGCAACCTCAAAATTTGGGGCTCATTTGAGGTTGCTGTGAGCTATGATAATGCCATGGTACTCTAACCAGGGTAACTGAATATGACTCTGTTTTAAATAAATAAATAAATGACTCTTTGGCTCAAGCAATCCTCCTGTTTTAGCTTCCTCAGCTGGGACTACAGGCAACCACCACAACTCCTGACTAATTTTTCTTTCTTTTTTTTTTTTCTATTTTCTTCTTTTTTTGTTGTTGGGGATTCATGAGGGTACAAGAAACCGGTTACACTGATTGCATTTGTTAGGTAAAGTCCCTCCTACAATGGTGTTTTGCCCTCAAAATAGTTTTTCTTTTTACCTTTTTTATTTCTTTTTTTCCCCAAGGAAACAAGTTTAGAGCACTTCCAAAGAGAGTTGAAAATGTGTCCCTCTTATGAAGGAGAAAATGTGAGAGGGACTCCAGCAGATTTTCTATTTTTAATAGAGACAGGTCTGGCTAATGCTCAGGCTGCTCTCAAACTCCTGAGCTCATTTTCCCAGAGTGAGAGAACAGCCTTGTCAATATAGCAACACTGCATTTCTACAAAAAATAAACTTAGGCCAGGCGCAGTGATCATACCTGTAATTCTAATACTGTGGGAGGCCAACGCAGGTAGATCACCTGAGCTCACAGGTTTGAGACCAGCCTAAGCCAGAGCAGAGACCTCGTCTCTAAAAATAGCCGGGCATTGTGGCGGGTGCCTGTAGTCCCAACTACTCCAGGCAAGAGAGAATTGTTTGAGCCCAAGAGTTTGAGGTTGCTGTAAGCTGTGACACCACGGCACTCTGCCCAGGGTGACAAAGTAAGACTCTGTCTCAAAAAAAAAGAAAGAAAGAAAAACAAATTATAAAAATATGCATCTAAATAAGTATCGCCAAAATACCTAAAAAATAAAACTGACAAATAAATATCAAAATAAAAAATTCAGCATTAATGGTTAGAGACTTTCATACCCTACTTTCAGGAGTGGATATAACAAGCCTCCAGAAAAGAAACCAAAAACACAAGACACAAATATCCTCATGGTTCATCTATATCTAAAAAATATAGGCAAAATATTCCACCCACCAACAGCAGAACACATTTTCTTCTGAAGTACACATAAACTTTCCAATTAGACTCTATGCTATGCCATTTAACAAAATGGAACAGTACATATTCCAATGACAATGGAATGAACTTGGAAGTTAATGACACAAAACATCAAGAAAATTCAAATATACAAAAATTAACACAATCCAAAAATATCAATGGTTTAAAGAGAAATCAAAAAATAATTTAAAAGTATATTAAAAAGGAATACAACATACAAAATTTATTGAAGACAGCTAAAGCTATGGTTTCAGGGAAATTTTATAGCTTGAAAATAGGTAGAGTGACAAAAGATATAGATCTGATATCAATACATAATCATCCACTTGAAGACACAGGAAGAGCAAACAGAATCTAAACTAAGTAGAAGAGGTTTGGCACTCATATAGCTCAGTGGTTAGGGTGCTGGCCACATACACCAGGGCTGATGGATTTGAACTCAGCCCAGGCCTGCTAAATAGCAATGACAGTAATAACAAAAAACAGCTGGTGTTGTGGTGGGGTGCCTGTAGTCCCAGCTACTTGGGAGGTTGAGGCAAGAAGATCGTTTAAGCCCAAGAGTTGGAGGTTGCTGTAAGTTGTGACGCCATGGCACTCTACTAAGGGTGACATAGTGAGACTCTGTCTCAAAAAAAAAAAAACTAAGTAGAAGAATAAGAATAATTAAGATTACAGTCATAGCAAATGTAAATGGAAATATTAAAACAGTAGAAAAAATTAATAGCAGTGATTGATTGGCTATTAGTTACCAGATGAATAAAAGTGACACACCACATCTAGACTAACCAAGAAAAAAAGAGAGAAGGTGCAAATAACTAAAAGCAGAAATGAAAAGGTGGAAATACTAGCAGTGAGCCAACAAATAATACAAGAATCTCTTTTAAAAATAACAAGAACAATAGTATGAAAATGCATGAGATAATTTAGATAAAATAAACATTTGTAGAAATACATAGACTACTTCAGTGATAGGGAAGAAAGTAAATAATCTGAATAGACTCAAAACAAGAGAAGAAATTAGAGTAAAAATCAAACTACTCACTAAGCAGAGCTCATAGTCAACACCTCTACTACTGAATTCCACAAAACATTTGGAGAAGAGTTACTACCAATTATTCCAAAGCTCTCCAGAAAAAGAGAAGTAATGGAGACACTTCTCAACACATTCTGTAAGGCCAGCCTTACCATGATAACTATACAAAGAGAGCAAAAGAAAAGAAAAGTTCAGAGGAATATATCTAATAACTACAGAAGCAAAAATCTTTAAAACAGTTTTATAGCTATCTATAAAATAATTATACCCCATGAATGAGTTTGATTCACCTCAATAATATAAGGCTGCTCAGGCAGTACCCACAGCTCAGTGGGTAGGGCGCCAGCCACATACATTCAGGCTGGCCAGTTCGAGCCCAGCCCTGGCCAGGTAAACAGCAATGACAATTGCAACAACAACAACAAAAAAAATAGCCAGGCATTGTGGCAGGCACCTGTAGTTCCAGCTACTTGGGAGGTTGAGGCAAAAGAATTGCTTTAGCACAAGAGTTGGAGGGTGCTGTGTGCTGTGATGCCATGTCACTCTACCAAGGTGACATAGTGAGACTCTGTCTCAAAAAAAAAAAAAAAAAAAAACACAAGGCTGGTTAACTGCATAAAATCATACGCTTTAATCTAGCATGTCTACAGCAATGAAGGTCATATGATCATGTCAATAGATGCAAAAAGTAAGTTTGAAAAAGTCCACAATCCTATAATTATATAAAAATTCAATGAAGTAGGGAAGGAGGGAATATCCTCAAACTAATAAAAGGCATGTGAAAACCCTACAGCTAACATAATAAATCATTGTCAAAGCTTGTATACTTATGTCCAAACATCAAGAACAAAATAAATTTATCTATTCTCATTCTATCTATTCATCATTGTACTGAAAGTTATACCCAGAATATTTTGGTAATAGACATAAATAAGAGGAATCTAATGGGGGAAAACCTCTACTGTTATGTTTATTGGCAGATGGCATACTCTTGTATTTACTTCTTTATTTTTCTGTCTTTTAAATTTACATTTAATTATTATGGGCACATAATGGTTCTTTATATTTATAGGCTACAAGTCATTTTTTGATAAAGGTATACAATATGAGTTAATCAAATCAGAACAGTTTGGGTATCCATCACCCCAGGCATTTATCAATTCTTTGAAAACTTTCAATTTCACTCTTAGTTATTTTAAAATATAACATAATTGATTGTTGATTATAGTCGCTTTGTTGTGGAATCAAATTTTTTTCATTTTATCTAACTATGTAACTATGTTTTGTACACATTAACCATCCCCAATTTACACTTCTTCCCCGCTACACTTCCACACCTCTGGTAATCATTATTCTACTGGCTCCATGAGATTAATTGTTAGTAGTATTTACCTCCCACATATGAGTTTGAACATGAGCGATTTACATAATATTCTCCAATTCCATCCATGTTGTTGCAAATGGCAATGATTCCGTTGTTTTTATGGCTATGTAATATTTCATTGTGTATTATGAGCCACAAATTATTTATCCATTCATCCATTGATGAACACTTAGGTTGATTCTAAGCTTTGGCTATGGTTAATAGTGTTGCAATAAACATGGGAGAACAGATATCATTGATAACTGCATACCTTTGCTTTGAATATATACTTAGCACCAGAATTGCGGGGTCATGTGGTAGTTCTTATTAGTACTTTATAGAAGCTCCGTACTGTTCTCCAGGGTGGCTTCAATAGTTTACATTCCCAATGGCAAGTTACGTGTGTTTCTCTTTCTCCACATTCTCACTAGTATTCATTATGCCCATGTCTTTAAAAGAAGCCATGTCAACTGAGGTGAGGTGGTATCTCATTGTTGTTTTGGTTTCCATTCCTCTAATGACTAATAACATTGAGCATTTCTTCATATACCTGTTGGCCATTTGTATGTCTTCTTTTTGGAAATATCTATTCAGATCTTTTGCCCATCTATTAAACAGATTGTTTGATTTTTTTTTTTCTTCTGGAGTTGTTGGAGCTCCTAATATATGCTAGTTACTAATCCCTGTCAGAAGGGTAGTTTGCAAACATTTTCTCTCATTTTGTGGGTTGTCTTTTCACTCAGTTGATTGTGTTTCCTTTGCTATGGAGAAGGCTTTCAGCCAGATGTGATTCCATTTGTCCAATTTTGCTTTGAGAGTATCATTTAAGAAGTTCTTGCCCATACCAAAGTCCTGAACCTTTTTCCCAGTGCTTTACCTTGGTAGTTTCATACTTTCAAGTCTTAGACTAAAGTCTTTAATTCATTTTCATTTGATTTTTATAACAGTGAGAGAGAAGGGTCTAGTTTCATTCTGCTATATATGGATATCCAATTTTCCCAACATTATGTATTGAAGTGATTGTCTTTTAGCCACTGTATGTTCTTGGCAATTTTGTCAAAGATAAGTTTATTAGAGATGAATTGGTTTATTTCTACATTTTCTGTTTTGTGCATTGGTCTATGTGTCTGATTTTATGCCTGTACCATACTGTTTTATTTATTATAGCTCTGTAATATAATATAATTTGTAGTCAGATAAATGTTATTCCTCCAGTTTTGTTCTTTTTGCTCAGGATGGGCTTAGCTAGACTGGGTCTTTTGCGATTCTATAGAAATTTTGTTTTTTGTTTTTTTTTTTTAGAGACAGAGTCTCACTTTATTGCCCTTGGTAGAGTGCCATGGTGTCACAGCTCACAACAACCTCCAACTCCTGAGCTTAGGTGATTCTCTTGCTTCAGTCTCCTGAGTAGCTAGGACTGCAGGCGCCTGCCACAACGCCTGGCTACTTTTTGTTGCAGTTTGAACTCACCACCATCTGTATATGGGGCCAGTGCCCTATCCACTGAGCCACAGGTGCCGCCAAAGGTTTTTTTTGTTTTTTGTTTTTTTGAGACAGAGTCTCACTATGTCGCCCTGGTAGAGTGCCGTTTCATCATGTCTCACAGCAATCTCAAACTCTGGGGTTTAAGCAATTCTCTTGTCTCAACCTCCAGAGCAGCTAGGACTACAGGTGCCCACCACAATGCCCTGCTATTTTTTGTTGTTGTTGCAGTTGTTTAGCAGGCCCGGGCCAGGTTTGAACCCTCCACCCTCAGTGTATGTGGCTGGTGCTATAACCACTGTGCTATGTGTGCCGAACCACGATATATAGACATTTTAAGATAATTTTTTCTATTCCTGTGATAATTCTTTCTATTCTGTGAAGAATGTCATTGGTGTTTTAAGGGATTTCATTGAATCTGTAGATTGCTTTGGGCAGTGAAAACATTTTAACAAAATTAATTCTTCCAATCTATAAGCAATAAATACCTATCTATTTGTTGTGTCTTCTTCAGTTTCTTTCATCAATGTTTTAAGTTTCATCATAAAGACCTGTCACTTCTTTTGGTTAAGTTTATTGCTAGTTTTTTTATTTGTGGTTAAGTGAAATGAGATTACTTCGTTTTTGCTTGAGAATGAGAATGTTTACTGTTGGCATATAAAACTGCTACTAATTTTTCTATGTTGATGTTGTATTCTGGAACTTTGTTGAATTTGTCAGCTCTAATAAATTTTTTGTAGAGTCTAGGTTTCTATAGGTATACGATCATATCACAATAAGGATAGTTTGAATTTTCTTTCCATTTTGGATGCCCTTTATTGTTTTCTCTTGTCTGATTGCTGTAGCTGGAACTTCCACTACTGTGTTGAAACAGCAGTGAACATTAACATCCTTCTCTTGTTCTAGATCTAGAGGAAAGGTTTTCAGTTTTTCCCCATTCAGTATGATACTAGCTGGGGGTCTGCCATATATATGTTCATAATTTAGTATTTAGAAAATCATAAGAAATGTACTAAAAACTTTTAGAACTAATAAACCAGTTAAAGAAAGTACCAAGATACAAGATCATTTGTTTTTGGAGACAGAGTCTCACTTTGTCACCCTTGGTAGAGTGCCGTGGCATCATAGTTCATAGCAACCTCAAACTCTTGGGCTCAAGTGATTCTCTTGCTTCAGTCTTCCAAGTAGCTGGGACTACAGGCGCCTGTCATGATGCCTGGCTATTTGTAGAGATGATGTCTTGCTCTGATTCAGGCTGGTCTAGAACCTGTGAGCTCAGGCAATCCACCTGCTTCGGCCTCCCAGAGTTAGGATAACAGGCATGAGCCACCACACCCGGGCCCTAGGATACAAGATCATTATACAAAAATTACACAAAAATTCTATTTCTGGGCAGAAGAGATGAAGAACCCCAAAGTTAAGTTAAGTAAACAATTTTAGTTACAAAAATATTGAAAGAAAAACACTTAGAAATAACCTTAACAAAGACTTGTAAACTTGAATACTGAAATCACTATATATCATTAGTGTTGAAACATCCGAGTATAATCCCTGATGCACTCCTCCTTGGCTCTGAAGCTTTGCTTTCATATGGGGAGGAAAGGGATTGCATTCCTGGCCTTATGTTATTATAGATGGGTTCAGGGTAAGCGCTACACAGCTAAATATGTATTATCATCTCCAGTTTTAAGGATAAATGACTGAGGGCCATATGAAAAGAATTCACAATTTATATCTTAGAGGGAAGACTATAAGACACTGATTCCCCCAACTTACCTGTGTCAATCAAGCTGTATTTAAAGGGTCACCAAGCATCCTATTAATAGCTATTTGAGAGATCTGAGATTTAGACCCTGGAGGAAGGGAGGCCAGGGATTCCATATCTGAGGGAACAGGATTCTGGGAATATCAAGGCTGAGTCTTTCCTGGATCTGCAGAATAGAGTCACAGAGTGGTAAATTTTTGATCAGAGAAGATACTGGCATTCGAACAAGCATCAGCATATATTAGAGGAAAAAAGTGAGGGATTGGTTTTGAGCAACAGTGAAGTGTCTCACACTCTTATCCCCCATCACCCAATCTTCAGTTCCCCTTTAAATTCAGACCCCAGAACACATTGATAACCACAATAACCCGATGACTCAAATAAGAAATTTATGTTAACATTTGGTGACCAGACCTATGAGTTCTGGAGCTCTGAGAACTCCCTGCAAGAAATGTCTGCTAGTGTGTGCAGAAATCAGGGAGAAAAAGTCAAAATTCAGGTCTATTTCACATATACAAAGAAAAATAACCTTCACAAAATAAAACAAAATTAAGACACCAAAGATTTCATAAATTGGGTTGATGGAATGGGGGAGTACCTGGGAAAATAATTATGAGACACTGGTGTGTACCCTGGCAAAATTATTGTAAAAGAGTACACCTGCCTTATGACTATGCATTTTCTCCCACTATATACACTACAGCAGTGTTTCCAACTAAATAATCTGACCCATTGAAGATGCTCAAATTAGTTTAGTGGAAGAGAACAAACTTTTCTTGTGGGACCATGGTTGTTAACGAGTTTAAAGTATAATAGAGACTTTTTTTTTTTTTTAAGAGACAGGGTCTCACTATGTCACTCTCAGTAGAGTGCTGTGCCATCACAGCTCACAGCAGCCTCAACCTCCTGGGCTTCTCCTGCCTCAGCCTCCCAAGTAGCTGGGACTACAGGCGCCTGCCACAACGCCTGGCTATTTTTTTTGTGTGTTGTTGTTGTTGCAGTTTGGCAGGGGCCGGGCTCGAACCCACCACCTTTGGTATATGTGGCTACCAACTGAGCCACAGGCGCTGCCCAATAGAGACTCTTGTTTTTTTTCTTTCGCAGTTTTTTTGGCCGGGGCCGGGTTTGAACCCGCCACCTCCGGCTTATGAGGCCGGCCCCCTACTCCTTTGAGCCACAAGCGCCGCCCCCAATAGAGACTTTTTTAATCTTTAGAATGTGTCTGTAGCCGTGGCTCCTAAAAACAAAATACTTTTAACCGAACTAAAAAAATTAAAACTAATTATTGATTTCAGTATTTATTTTTTGAGACAGTCTCACTTTGTCGCCCCTGGTAGAGTCTGTGGCATCATAGCTCACAGCAACGTCAGACTTAAGGACTCAATTGAGTCCCTTGCCTCAGCCTCCTGAGTAGCTGGGACTACAGGCCCCCGCCACAACGCCCGGGTATTTTTAGAGGAGGAGGTCTCGCTCTACCTCAGGCTGGTCTCGAACTCGTGAGTTCAGGCGATCGACCCGCCTCAGCCTCCCAGAGTGCTAGGACTACAGGCGCGAGCCACCACGCACGGCCTTGATTTCAATATTTGGTTTCAATATTTATCTGGACTGCTTTGCCCACGTTCTAATTTCCCATAGTTCTACAATATCTCAGGTTGTAAATCCCGGATTTACTAAAGAAGCCAAATTTCACATTGCTGCCGCGCATATAGAGAGCCGAGTTTACAGAACTGCTGCTTGGTTAGAAGTCGAAGCCTCTCTCCGGAAGAAAACAAAACTTCCCGGTTTCTCCTAAGGGAAATACCGCAGGGCATTCAGGGAAATGAAGTCTAAGTTTCCGATGATGTCCTCAGCATTTTAGCACCGAAGAACTTTTTAGTGTCTTTCTGCGCAGGTGCCGTGCCGCCCACGGCCGCCTTTGTTCTCTGGAAAGTTGCGGACTTTGTTTGCTTTGACAGTCTGTCTGCAGGTCAGTGATGGGATTCTGCATCCCTGAAGGTTGGTGCGTTGCTGAAACAGGAGCCTGTGGGCCTTTGGGGAACCTAGCGGACAGGGTGACCCTCCATGGTGGGAATAGCAACGTGGGTGTATATGAAGTGAGCGGGACTCGGCACGCAGGAGCGTGCCATGGACCTGGGCCAGAACTGGGAGTGCGACAAGGCCTGTGGTGTCCACGATCGCGGTGTCGGAAGACTGTGCTGCCCAAGGCGGAGGTGGGCTTCCAAGGGCGTGAAAGCTCTCTGACCATGATGCACTCACTAGCGCTACAGAGAAGATGCAAACGAGTTCCAGAAAAGGGAGAATTTAACCATGTTACTTGCATGAACAATATTGGGAGACTCTGCTTCTTCAGGAAGCTATGAACGACTCTTGCCTTTGAAAAATTGGACCACTAACAAACGTAAACATTGTAACCTAATGGTTTATACCCTCATATTAATCCGAAATTTAAAAAAAAGAACAAAATCAATTTGGACCAGCTTTCAGAAGGGAGAGGTAAGTTTGGCTGAGAAGGATAGGCAAGGGTGTAGGAAATGTTACTTCTCGGCAGTGTATGTTCTGTGGTGGTGGAATAATCTGACCATATCGCGTCTTGATTCTTTTACTCTCCCCTTATTGAATGTTTCTGAATCTAAACCCGCTTAAACCTATCACTAAATTGGATATCTAGAGATATTCAGATGCTCCCTCTATCCTAATGTTACAGTACGCTAAGGGCTTGCTGAGGCATTTCTGCCTAATTAAAAAGTTGAAATGTTTGGCTGTGAAGAGATAAGTGATTTACCCAGGCTCACATATCCTATGCAGATATCAAATATCCTGACATCTTGGCTAGTGTCACTTATTTTACCACAGTTAACTCCAAACAGGTGTTTATTACTGACATTTTTGTAACAATGAAACAGGAATAATAGAATCATCATTGCTTTATACTTCCTCTTAAACATGCCTGTTCCTTTTAATCCCCAACATTTTCTGGAGAGTGACCTCTGAGGGTTACTCACTGTAGTCTTGTCCACTTAATGTCAGTAATTTATTTCTAAAAATCATAGATTCTGCAGGAAAATATGTAGAGCTTCCTTACCTTGTTTAAAATGGGAAAAATAGGCTGAGGCACACTTGTGTAGACAAATAAAATGTAAGTAAAACACAGAAAAATGTTTGCACATACATAGAACAGAATTATGTTGTGTTAAAACATATTTAAGTCATTCCCTGAGTTACAAACATCCCACTTACATACAGCTCATACTTATGAATGGACGCTTTTGTAGATAATAGGTAAATGTACCTGTTCCAACTTCAGAACAAACCTACAGAACCTGTATCTTGTTTGTAACCTGGCAACTGCCTGTGGTTATTTAATCTTAAGAGAATTGCTTTGTTTGACACACCTAACTTCAGCCATGCTCAAGTCCATACACTTGACAGTTACTATGCTTCTCAAAATTTGTACAGATGGTTCTGAAGTTTTAATTGTTGTATTGCCATGTAATTGAAGACTGTTTCTCCCATTGCCATATGTTTAAAAAATACTGAATTCCAGGCTTGGCTCCTGTTGCTCAGTGGTTAGGGCGCCAGCCACATACACTGGGGCTAGCAGGTTCAAACTTGCCTGGACCTGCTAAACAACAATGGCAACTACAACAAAAAAACAGCCTGGTGTTGTGGTGGATGCCTGTAGTCCCAGCTACTTGGGAGGCAGAGGCAAGAGAATTCCTTAAGCCCAAGAGTTGGAGGTTGCTGTTGTTGTAACTCACACCACCTGTAAGAATACACGGACCCTACTTTAGGCTCAAATCACATGGTGATGATTTATTTACACCTGCACAGGTGGACCACTGCCCCAGAGGGCAAGGCCCAAATCAGATGGTTACATCTGCACAGGCGGACCACTGCCCAAAGGGCAAGTGGCAACCAAGAGAAATTCAGGCAGCCATTTATACCGTTTTTGTGCTGATGTGGCAAAGCAAGCATATACAAAAGCGGAACATGGCCGTTTACAGGGTGAGGTTACACTCAAGTAGTTGGCTCAGTGGGTAGCTGCGTGGCGGCTCAGTGGGGGTAGCTCAGTAACCATGAGGACAACTTGGAAAGCCCAGTACCTGGGAAACTCAGTTACCTGGGGAACTCCGCTTGAGTGAGTTTCCACCATTGTTTAGCTGGCTAGGGGGGTTGAGGTAAGTTTCTCATCATTGTGTTTCACAGGGAACTCAGAGAACTTCCTTGTCAGAAACCTGTTCTCGGAATTAACCCAAGGAGGGGCATGCTGGGGACCAAGGCTGAGTCAGACTTGGGTATTTTGGGGGGCTGTTGGCCTACAACATTCCCCACTGGTCTTTTGGGGAATCAAATCCTTGATTCATCTGCGTTACTGCGTTACTTGATAGTGGGTATGCAATACAATTGATTTTCCCATTTAGGACTGGACAGGGAACTTCCATTTTTCAGGCTCAGGTGAGTTCAGACATCAGATTTCTATTTCCAGGCACAAACTCTCTGAGTCTCAGCAAGGTTATGAACAAAGTAGTTTCAAACATTTTGGATGGCTTTACCCTGATTAAGGAGCACACAGTCTAATCTCCTTCTCAGACAAAAACTGCAGCAAAGACTTAATAACCTCATCCAAGGTGAGGGGCTGCAGTTATTCATTTGCTAGAACAACCCTTCAGTTTGTAAAGGTATTTTTCCATCTATCAAGTCCTGGCCATATTATCTCTTAGGGCCAGTTATTTACCCCTAAAAAGGGGGTCTTCTTGGGCCTTCTCCCCCTTTCCAGAGGCTGTTCACCTTAGATATGGATACAGCTTCATCTAACACGAGATTTGCACTCTCTCCCTCAGATTTTCAAGGGCCATCTAGAGCTCACCAGACTGCCTGAACCATAACACTTTCCAGGGTATGGTCCCTCTGCCAATAGCTCTGGCACTTCCATTCCCTCTGCATGTTTCTTAGTCCAGCAAAATGCCATTTTATCACTGATCTGTGGCCCGCAGCCTCAATTCTCAAATTTTTGAGACCAAACACTCACTGAAGAAATTCCAGGAACAACACTGCAACATCCTTTCTAACATTTTTCACTTTTCCCAAGTCCCACATGGCTGTGTGGCTGCTACTAAAGACAGACGGAAAACTAAAGGAGGTGGAAAACTTAGAACTTCCAGTTTTTCTCAGAATAACTAGGGGACAAAATTGGAGCAGTGAAGAAGGGCACACTCACACATTTGTTTCACCCCGTGAATGGGGAGGGGGGCAAAACTCTACCTATTATTATTTGTTTTAGTTATTTTTTAAGCATTCACATGCATACAATTCCAACCCATTTCTTAACCAGGGCAGCCTCGATTTCCCACTCGAGCTGCTGCTTAGCCGTAGAAGGCAAACCAATACTCCCCTAGACCCTGTGAAGGGAGGTTTTATCCCTTAGAGTTTTCTCAGTCACACCACACTCATACATTCTCACACACTTTTTAACAGACCTGCTGGCAATCTAATGTTCTAGGAGTTGGTCAGGCTCCTTCTTCCACTAAAACTGTAGTGGGATCCCCAGATTGATCATATCTTGCCTTAATTTGGGGTCTCAATATCAGCTTATTTCTGCAGGTGTATTTTAGCACTGAGGTCTTAGGGACTGTGACTCTTCTTGGGTTTTCTACTCAGGCCTTAATAGTACCGTGGTGGCGGGCTAATATTCATATGAGTTTTTATTTTTTCCTGTGACTTTTCCCAAAGTTCAAAAGTCCAATTCAAAGACAAGTCCCTCGAGGAGTTTCCTCAGGTTTCAGCCATGCATTGGCCAGCCAGCTCCCAGTATGTGGCTGGAGCAGGGCATGTTGACTGTCGTAAAGTTACCTTTACTTCTTAAGGGGAAGTGAAATTTTATTCAGCCAGCTGTGATGACTTCAGGTGAGGATTCCTTTCACCTTCACTGCTGTACGTGTGGTCAGGATGATGGTGATTCTAGACCTAGACTTGGTTTCCTAGACCTTTCAGAGAGAAAGGATGTATACATACAAAAGACTGAACAGAACACAGTTGAATACTCCAGTGGGGATTTTCCTTGCTACCTTTTCTAGGGTTTTTGTGCAGTTACACCATTTACTGGAAAATTCTCATTTTAGGTTTTCTATATAGACACAGTAGATAACATTCAAGACTGCACAAGTTTTCCCAGTGTAGCCAACAGGTGATTTTGTATACTCTTTGACCAGTCTCTTAGTCCCATTTAACAGATTTAGTTTAGTAAAACAGTTGTATCTCATTTCATGAGTTGACATTATAGACAAGGCTGGGATTTAATACAAGTGAGTCACAGCCCTTTTTTCTTTGAACTATTTTTCTGTCTCTAATTTTTTCTCTTTATTAAAAATAAAATGTAGCAGAACTAACTCAGTTGTCAAAATAAACTGTACTTCTGATTATTTGCATAAAGTGTAGTAAGAATAATTAATTATCAGCCATCTAGGCTCTTTTCTTTAAAATTGGCTTTGCTGGAACCTTTTATAAGGAATCTCAGGCTAGACTTTCTTGAAAGCCTTTCACGAGCCCAGGTTTCATCTGTGCCATTAGATACCTGTCTTCCTCTCTTGAGGTTTTCAAGCACATTTTGATTCCTAGACCCATCAGCAAGCGACCTTCGTTACTTACCACAGATCAGGAAATGTTACTAACGGTGGGTATCTGGCCAGTTTTCCAAAGGGCGTTTTTCTCACTGGCCTTATAAAGTCAACCTTAATTCCTTAATGCAGTCTGGATACCTCTGGAAATACTATTCCAACCAAAGCCATGGTAAGACAATCAGTGCCTTCATCATGTTCTATAGAATAAAACAGATTCTTATTGAACTCATGCAAATAACTGTATTGTCAGAAATTAAGAATACTTACAAATGGCTTTCAAATTCTGGGGAAATCAAAGAGAGAAAAAAATACATGTTTTAAATTCCTCTCAGTTTAATACAAGACTGTTTTGGGCCAAGATTAATCCTTTAATAACCACTGAACAAATGACATAAAATGACACAGCAGACACGGGCCCAACATGAACAAGGTACACTCTCATATTCTCAAAACCAGAACCAGAACACCTTTTTCATATAGTTTTTAATAGGTCTGTGGGTGATCTAATACCCCGGGGGTTCTCTGAAATTTTCTGATAGGCCAATAGCCTGGCAACCCAAGGTCCATGTCTAAAGTTCCTGTTTTTGGCCTTCCCCTGGAGGCTCTACACAAATTACAACAATTGAATTCAGTAAACAGTTACATATTTTTCTAAATGATTTACAACAAATCTGCAGACACTAACCAAACTTAGATGTTAAAGTAGCTTGCTTCTGGAGGCAGACTTACAGGTAAATTTAGGAGTGATCATCAGCCAGTCTCCTGAGGGCTCTAGGTTCTCTGGGGACCCTGGGATGTTTCCAGGGGGCGCCTTCCCTCAGAGGGCCCACAGCCTGTCCCCCTCCTGGAGGCCACCTGAGGATCGGCAGAATGTGTGCCAACCAGAGTAATGCCAAGAGGCTGCAGTTTTAAAAAGTAAAAAGAACTATTTTCCTTTAGTTCTAAATGAGTAATTGTTCTTGGGTCTTTTGCTGGATGTCAGAACCTTGTCTTAATAACTCTTTAATTGCTGGAAAGAGAGGGTTACATTTAAACTTGGAATTGACCAATCTTTGAAAGGAATTTTGACAAACTGTTGGAAACAGCAAACACAAATTTGACAAACAACTCACACACCAGTTAAACAAGATGAAGACCCACTCTCTGTGAGTCCTAAAAGGAAAACTTAAGACAGACCAAAGACTACCAGACAAAGCCAGACTAAAAACAGACCAGACACTCACTTCCCTGTGAGTCTAAAGAGGAAAAACTTGACAAACCGGAGAAGGGACAAGTGAAAGCAGACAGTTCAGACAAATCACTGACATAGAAAGGGTCTGCAGACTCACGCTCTGTGACTCCAAAGAGAAAACCAGACCAGACTGAGACAGACCAAATCAAACTAAGGACAATCCAGGAACTCGCATTTCCTGTGAGTCTGGGACCAGGCTTAAGTCAGAGACCTACAGAACCAAACCAAAAACAGACCAAAGACTCACACACCCCGTGAGTCTGAAACCAAGTTTAAGTCAGAGACAGACAAACAAAACCAAACACAGACCAAAGACTCACACCTAAGACAGACAAACAAAACCAAAGACTTACACATCCTGGGAGCCCAAACAACAGATGACTTGCCTCCGACACAAGTCCAGACCTGAAGACCCAAAAACCCCATGAGTCCACCCCAGTGACCCACAAACCCTGTGAGTCCACACCAGTGACCCACAAACCCCATGAGTCCAGACAAGTGACCCGCTACAGCATTCTGTGCAGGCCTGGAGGGGAAGTTAAAGTCACATCTGACCTTCCCTCATTCCCCAAACACCAGATAACTGCAGTCCTCAGAAGTATAGAGCTGGCAAAAGACTTAACGGGGCTGATGGTTCTTCCCCAAAATCTCTAGAGAACAGACAGATGTTACAAACTCACCCGGGTGGCACTGAGTAATCATCAAGTTGGAAGTTTTTGGACCTATGCCCAGACTCCACACATCCGAGGGTTCTGGGGCAGAGGAACATCTCTCCAAGGCCTTCCCCTGAAGCTGTCGGCCAGTGCTGGGCTTAGGCAGGGATCCGGGGGGGGGGGGGTGCGGGTGGCAAAATCTCACTGGAGAGGCAGATCTTGCTGGGGCCTCCAAATGTTGTAACTCATGCCACCCATAAGAATACACAGACCCGGCACAGCGCCTGTGGCTCGACAGGCTAAGGCACCAGCCACGTACACCTGAGCTGGTGGATTCAAATCCAGCCTGGGCCCGCCAAACAACAATGATGGCTGCAACCAAGAAATGGCCGGGCATTGTGGCAGGCGCCTGTAGTCCCAGCTACTTGGGAGGTGGAGGCAAGAGACTCGCTTGAGCCCAGGAATCGGAGGTTGCTGTGAGCTGTGATGCCACAGCACTCTATCCAGGGTGACAGCTTGAGGCTCTGTCTCAAAAAAAAAAAAAAAATAGAATACACAGACCCCACTTTAGGCTCAAATCACGTGGTGATGATTTATTTACACCTGCACAGGTGGACCACTGCCCGAGAGGGCAAGGCCCAAATCCAGTGGTTACATCTGCACAGGCAGACTGCTGCCCAAAGGGCAAGTGGCAGCCAAGAGAAATGTAGGCAGTCTTTTATACCCTTGTAGTCGACCGTGGAACTTAACTCATCAGCGACACAGAGGAAAGTATTGCACACAGAATGAATGATGAAAGGGAGACTGGTGCTTGCTCAGGCACACAGTGACAACCCACATTTATTGGGTGTTTTTATTTACACTGATCAGATAAAAGTATAGGAATAGAAAAAGGAATGAATAATGCTGAAACAGCAAAAGCTGCCATGAAAATTCTTTGTTCAGCATAGAAGCTGCAGGATACTTATATAGTTAATCTAAATTAAACGTACTTTCTCAACATCAGGCTGCAAGCTTAACCACAATAGTGTCTGGCTATCTGTTAGTCTGATAGAAGTTCCCCAAAACTTGAAGCTTGGCCATAAATAAAAAAATAAAAATAGACAAGCCACCTCTTTCCCGTAACCTTTGCAAGTGCCCAACCCCCAACTTCACCCTGCGAAGCCCTCCGGTTACATCCTCCTGTGAACATGTCCACAGATAAAGAAGTTTTTCCATCTTAGGGCAACGTTCCTCAGGGAGCACCTGAGGCCATGTCACTTGCTGTGGTTGGGGGGTCAGTACCCCTCCATACCCTTTTTGTGCTGATGTGGCAAAGCAAGCATATACAAAATGGCTGGTTACAGGGTGGGGTTACAGTCAGGTAGTTGGCTCAGGGTGGGTAGCTCAGGAACCATGGGGACAACTTGGAAAGCCCAGTACCTGGGAAACTCAGTTACCTAGGGAACTCCACTTGAGTGAGTTTCCACCATTGTTTAGCTGGCTAGGGGGGGTCGAGGTAAGTTTCTCATCATTGTGTTTCAGCCGCAGCCAGAGGGGTCAGGGAACTCAGAGAACTTCCTTGTCAGTAACTTGTTCTCGGAATTAACCCAAGGCGGGGGCATGCTGGGGACCAAGGCTGAGATAGGCTGAGACAGACTTGGGTCTTTTGGGGGGCTGTTGGCCTACAACACTGTGAGCTGTGATGCCATGGCTCACTACCCAGGGCAACATAGTGAGACTCTGTCTCAAGAAAAATATATATATATTGAATTCCAGAGCTTATGTGTATTAAATTCTATCTTTTGTAGTGAATGAACAAAAATTCATAGGTTCACCAAAACAACCCTTTTCATGATGGTAGTTTTATGAATCAGCATTTGGGCTGACAATTCCTCTGTGATGGTGTTTGGGATCACAAATGAGGCTTCAGTCACTGCTTTGTTTTGACTGAGGCTGCACTTAGAAGTTTGGGGGTACCTGCTGATACTTGGATAGTCTCTTTGTCTTCAACATATTAGCCCCAACCTTCTTCACAGTATGACTGTGGTAAACATCAGTGGGGAAGTACTTTCAACCCTGTGTTTGTTGTATCACCTTTACTGATGTGCTCTTGGCCAGAGCAAGCCAAATGGCAAAACACAGGTTCTTAATAGGGGCTACACGAGGCTGTAGGTACTTGGAATTGCATCACTTTGAGACATTACTGAGACAGTGTAAAATAGGAAAAGCACATTATATATTGTTTTCTATAAAATCCTGTGGAAAATGTTGGCTTCTAACATTGTTGTAACTTACACCACCCATAAGAATACACAGACCCCACTTTAGGCTCAAATCAGGTGGTGATGATTTATTACACCTGCACAGGTGGGCCACTACCCCAAAAGGCAAATGGCCCAAATCAGGTTGTCATTTATTACATCTGCACAGGTGGACCACTGCTCCAAATGGCAAACGGCCCCAAAGAGAAATGCAGGCAGCCTTTTATACCCTTTTTGTGCTGATGTGGCAAAGCAAGCATGTACAAAAGTGGAACGGGGCTGGTTATAGGGCAGGGTTACAGTCAAGATTGTGGCGGTTAACTCAGGGTGGGGCTACAGTCAGGGAGCTGGTACAGGGGGTTGCATCGTGGCAGTTGGCACGAAACTAACTTGGCTTGGGAGACTCAATAGCTTGGGAAACTCTCCTTGAGTGAGTTTTCACCATTGTTTCAACCACGGCCAGGGGGGTGAGAGAACTCAGAGAACTTCCTTGTCAGAAACCTGTTCTCGGAATTAACCCTGGGGGGGGGGGCATGCTGGGGACCAAGGCTGAGACAGGCTGAGACAGACTTGGGTCTTTGGGGGGGCTGTTGGCCTACAACATTCCCCACTGGTCTTTTGGGAAATCAAATTCTTGATTCATCCGTGTCACTGGAGAGGGACTGATAGTGGGTATGCAATACCATTAATTTTCTCATTTAGGGCTGGACAGGGAACTTTCATTTTTCAGGCTCTGAGTTCAGACATCAGATTCTCATTTCCAGGTACAAACTCTCTGAGTCTTAGCAAGGTTATGAACAAAATGGTTCCAAACATTTTGGATGGCTTTACCTTTATTACATATCACTCTCTGTCTAATTTTCAAGGGCCATCCAGAGCTCACCAGACTGCCTGAACTGTAACACTTTTCAAGGCATGGCCTCTCTGCTAATATCTCTGGCACCTTTCACTCCCTCTGCATGTTTCTTAGTCCAACAAAACGCCATTTTATCACTGATCTGTGATCCGCAGGCTCAATTCTCAAATTCTTGAGACCAAACACTCACTGAAGAAATTCCAGTAACAAAACTACAACATTCTTTCCAACGTCTTTTCACTTTCCCCAAGTCCCACATGGCCGTGTGGCTGCTGCTAAAGACAGACAGAAAACTAAAGGAGATAGAAAACCTAGAACTTCCAGTTTTTCCTCAGAATAACCAGGGGACAAAGTTGGAGCAGGGAAGGGCACACTCACATATTTGTTTAACCCAGTGAATGGGAGAGGGGCGAAACTCTACCTATTGTAGCTTGTCTCAGTCATTCTCCAATCATTCACACACATACAATTCCAACCTATTTTTTGACCAGGGCAGCCTCAATTTCCCTCGAGCTGCTACTTAGCCATAGGAGGCAAACCAACACTCCTTAGACCCCATGAAAGGAGGTCCAACTCCACTCTCATAGTTCAGGCTCAGTTACACTACACTCATACACTCTCACACACTTTTTAACAGACCTGTTGGTGATTTAATGTCAAGGAGTTGGTCAGGTTCCTTCTTCCACTAAAACTGTAGGGGGATCCCCAGATTGATCATACCTTGCCTTAATTTGGGGTTTCAATATCAGCTTATTTCTGCAGGTGCTGATATTAATTATTTTTTAGCACTGAGGTTTTAGGGACTGTGACTCTTCTTGGGTTTTCTACTCAGGCCTTAATAGTACCATGGTGGTGGGCTGATATACATATGAGTTTTTACTTTTCCCTGTGAGATTTCCCTCTTTTTCCCAAAGTCCAAAAGTTCAATTAACACAAGTTCCTCAAGGAGTTCCTCAGGCTTCGTGTTGACCAGCCAGCTCCCACTATGTGACTGGAGCAGGGCATGTTGACTGTCTTAAAGTTACCTTTACTTCTTAAGGGGCAGTGAAGTGTTGTTCATCCAGCTGTGATGACTTCAGGTGAGTATTCCTTTCACCTTCACTGCTGTACGTGTGGTCAAGATGATGGTGATTCTAGAACTAGACTTGGTCTCCTTGACCCTCGAGAGAGAAAGGATGTACAGATACAAAAGACTAAACAGAACACAATTAAATATCCCAGTGGAGATTTTTCCTTGTTACTTTTTCTCGGGTTTTTACACAGTTACACCATTTACTGGGAAATTCTTATTTTAGGTTTTAATTTTCCTGAAGTATCTATACAGACACAGTAAATAACATTTAATACTACACAAATTTTCCAGTATCAGCCAACAGGTGATCTTTGTCAAAGTAAATCTAACTACTGTATATAATTTTCATCATGTTCTATAGAATAAAACATATTCTTATTGAACTTATGCAAATAACTGCATTGTCAGAAATTAAGAATACTTACAAATGGCCTTCAAACTCTAGAGAAATTAAAGAGAGAGAAAAAATACATGTCTCAAATTCTGCTCATAAGTACATACATTGCTTAAAAAGCTACAAATAGCTCAAAAGACAGAAAGTGGTTTTCTTGATTTCTGGAAAACAGGACACAAAAAGAATGAACAGTATTTCAAACAAAAACACAACAAATCAACTTAGTTTCACATATCTGATTTCTGTTCTGTTTGAAGCTAGGCTAGCAGTACTCATAGACATGTTTTATTTTTCCAACAAAAGTTTTAAAAGTCTTTTGTTAGTTCAAAGGTACTTAATTTCCAAAGACATTAGGAATTCAGTTTCTCCTAATATATATATATATATATATTTTTCTTTCTAAATGAATTACTGATAATATACATTAAGACAGACCAATAGTTTATACTTTAGGACAGATTACATATAACAATAATTCATACAAAATTAATTATCATTTCATATTTGACAATGTTTCCTATACATTTTTAACAAATTAAATAAGTTTAACTTGTTTTCCTCAGGTTTTCAGTTGTTTTAATATTTCAAAAAGACTAAATTCAGAGTTGTGCCTTTTTCTTTGTAGTTGGTCAAGGCTGAGTTTGAATCTGCTAGCCTTGGTGCAGATAGCCAATGCCGCAACCTCTGTGCTATAGGTACCAAGCTCTAAATTTAGAGTTTTGACTTTGGAAGTTTTGTCAAATATTAAAGGCTTAAAACATTTGTTTAAACAAGATTACAAGTTAGAAGTTTATAAAGGGAACACAGTTAACTGGATTACATGTAAACTTCTTCATAAGTTTTATTTAACCTGCACAGATATTTTACAATTATTTTAGACCTTTTTAACCTTTGTCACAGAGGACTATCATGGGACTTTCTTGTCACTCTGCTGGGGGCCCTCCTTTCCGTGTAATTATGGGAGGGCTCTTATGGAATGTCATTCAGTCAGGGTGCTGGGGGGCTACACCCATTAGGGAACTAGACTGTTGCAGGAAAACAGTGAATTAAAACAGACAGATATTTATACTAACAATATAGAGGAAGAAACTTCTAATTGCTGACAAGAACTAGAACTCAGGTGAACTCACGGCATAGAATGCTGAGTTCTAGGGAATTTTTAAAACTCTTTTACACTTGTTTTTTTTTTCCTTCTCAGTTTAATACAAGATTGTTTCGGGCTGAGATCAATCTTTTAACAAATACTGAACGAATGACATAAAATGACACAGCAGACATGGGCTGGACATGAACAATGTTTAAAAGTTTATATTTACCCTTACACTTTCATGTTCTCAAAACCAGAACTAGGACACTTTTTCATATAGTTTTTAACAGGCCTGTGGGTAATCTAATAGCCTGGGGGTCCTCTGAAAGTTTCTGACAGGCTAATAGCTCGGTAACCTGAGGTTCCTGTTTAAAGTTTTTATCTTTTGCCTTCCCCTGGAGGCTCTATACAAATTACAACAATTGAATTTAACAAATAGTTACACATTTTTCTATTAATTTATAACAAATCTGCAGACACTAGCCAAACTTAAATGTGAAAGTGGCTTACCTCTGGGGGTGGACTCACAGGTGAATTTAGGAGGGATCGTCAGCTGGCCTCCTGAGGGCTCTAGGTTCTCTGGAGACCCTGGGATGTTTCCAGGGGGCGCCTCTCCTCAAAGGGGCCACAACCTGCCCCCATCTTGGAGGCCATCTGAGGATTGGCAGAATGCATGCCAACCAGAGTAATGCCAAGCAGCTGCTGTTTTAAAAGGTAAAGAGGACTATTTTTATCCATAAGTTCTAAATGAGTAATTGTTCTTGGGTCTTTTGCTGGATGCCAGCACCTTGTCTTAAGACTATTTGTAACATAGCAGCCACAGTTTTTATCAGTAGTAACTCTTTAATTGCTGGAAAGACAGAGTTACATTTAAATTTGGAATTGGCCAATCTTTGAAAGGAATTTTGACAAACTATTGGAAACAGCAAACAAATTTGACAAACAACTCACACACATTACTTAAACAAACCGAAAACCCATCCTCTGAGTCCTAAAGGGAAAAACCTGAGACCAGACCAGAGACTACCAGACAAAACCAGACTAAAGACAGACCAGAGGCTCACCCCCCTGTGAGTTTAAAGAGGAAAAACTTGACAAACCAGAGAAGGGAAAAGTAAAGGCAGACAGTTTAGACAAATCCAAAGGGACAGAGAGACGTCCAAAGAAGAGAAACCAACAGACTCACACTCTGTGAGTCTAGACAGACTGGGCACAAGAAAGACTTGACAAGTTTCACACAATCTTATTGACATAGAAAAGGCCTGCAGACTCACGCTCTGTGAGTCCAAAGAGAAAACCAGACTGGACTGAGACAGACCAAATCAAACTAAGGACAGTCCAGGAACTCGCACTTCCCATGAATCCGGAACCAGGCTTAAGTTAGAGACACACAGAACCAAACCAAAAACAAACCAAAGACTCACACACCCCATGAGTCCAAAACCAAGTTTAAGTCAGAGACAGACAAACAAAACCAAAGACAGACCAAAGACTCACACACCTAAGACAGACAAACAAAACCAAAGACAGACCAAAGACTCACCCACCTCATGAGTCTAGACAAGACAAACCAACCAGATGACCTGCCCCCACAAGTCCAGACCAAAATGACCCATAAACCCTGGGAGTCCAGACCAGTGACCCACTACAGCGTCCTGTGCGGGCCTAGGAGGGGAAGTTAATGTCATGTCTGACCTTCCCTCATTCCCTAAACTCCAGACAACTGCAGTCCTCAGACAGAAACATAGAGCCAGCTTAACAGGGCAGATGGTCCCTCCCTCAAATCTCTAAAGAATAAACAGATGTTACAAACTCACCTGGGTGTTACTGAGTAATCACCAATTTGGAAGGTTTGGGACCTATGCCCAGGCTCCACATGTCTGAGAGCTCCAGGGCAGAGGAATTCTCTCTGAGGCCTTCCCCTGAAGCCGTCGGCCGGTGGTGGGCGTAGTGGGGGGAGTCCAAGGGGTGGCAAATCTCGCTGGGGCCTCCAAATGTTGTAACTTACGCCACCCATAAGAATACACAGACCCCACTTTAGGCTCAAATCAGGTGGTGATGATTTATTACACCTGCACAGGTGGACTCCTGCCCCAAAGGGCAAACAGCCCAAATCAGGTTGTCATTTATTACACCTGCACAGGTGGACTGCTGCCCCAAAGGGCAAACGGCCCCGAAGAGAAATGCAAGCAGCCTTTTATACCCTTTTTGTGCTGATGTGGCAAAGCAAGCATGTACAAAAGTGGAACGGGGCTGGTTATAGGGCAGGGTTACAGTCAGGTAGTTGGCTCAGGGGGTTACATTGTGGCGGTTAACTCGGGGTGGGGCTACTCAGGGGACTGGTACAGGGGGTCACATTGTGGCAGTTGGCATGAAAACTAACTTGGCTTGGGAGACTCAATAGCTTGGGAAACTCTCCTTGAGTGAGTTTTCACCATTGTTTCAACCACGGCCAGGGGGGTGAGGGA
Organism: Perodicticus potto; assembly: GCA_963574655.1. NCBI lineage: Eukaryota > Metazoa > Chordata > Mammalia > Primates > Lorisidae > Perodicticus > Perodicticus potto. Next base: position 73,665 of record CAUYRH010068255.1, read on the forward strand.
ACTCAGAGAACTTCCTTGTCAGAAACCTGTTCTCGGAATTAACCCAAGGCGGGGGGCGGGGGGCATGCTGGGGACCAAGGCTGAGACAGGCTGAGAAAAACTTGGGTCTTTGGGGGGGCTGTTGGCCTACAACAACATGTATACCTGTTTGAAATATAAGTATATAAGCACAAGGTATAGAACCCCATGTTAGTAGAAAAATCCTTCATATGGCTCAAGGATATTTCTATAAGATTAATTTTAGTGGGCTTGGCGCTTGTAGCTCAAGCAGCTGAGGCTACAGCCACATATACCAGAGCTGGCAGGTTCAAATCCAGCCTGGGCCTGCCAAACAACAATTGATAACTACAACCAAAAAATAGCTGGGTGTTGTGGTGGGCGCCTGTAGTCCCAGCTACTTGGGAGGCTGAGGCAAGAGAATCACTTAAGCTCAAGAGTTGGAGGTTGCTGTGAGCTGTGACGCCACGGCACTCCACCCAGGGTGACAGCTTGTGGCTCTGTCTCAAAGAAAAAAAAGATTAATTTTAGTCAAGACATAATGTTTAATTTTTTGTATAAATAATGAAATTATCTCTTGTGAGAACAATTGTTGCTAAATCAATTGCTAATATATATTTGCATTAACTGAAAAATAAAATGTATGTCTCCTTTTTTTTTTTTTGAGACAGAGTCTCAAGCTGTCACCATGGGTAGAGTGCCGCAGCATCACAGTTCACAGCAACCTCAAACTCTTGGACTTAAGTGATTCTCTTGCTTCAGCCTAGCAAGTAGCTGGGACTACAGGCACCCGCCACAATGCCTGTGTATTTGTTGTTGTTTTTGTAGCAATTGTCATTCTTGTTTTAGCTGGCCAGGGCCGGGTTTGAACCCGCCAGCCTCAGTGTATGTGGCTGGTGCCCTACTCACTGAGCTACAGGCGCCGCATGGTATGTCTGTTCTTTATGAGTTAATGTTCCTGTGGGTGCATATTCCATGGGATCTTTGTTGTCCTCTTTTTGTTTTTGGTCTCTTCTATCTAATGCATAGTGTTTTCAGCAGAATCTGGGGTCATGCCATGCCAGTTCTCTCATGACTTCCATCCATTTACCTTCTCTTGAACAGATGCTTCCAGAAACCTCTGTGTGTTTCCTAGAGCAGGAAAAGATGAAAAAATCTCTAGTGAATTGTTTCTTCTCCATTTTGTTTTACATGGTATTTTATGAGCTTAATGAGTTAAAATGGAAGAGTTGGGAATTAGTAAAACTTAGCTTCAGGGACATGTATAAAAGTTAAAATAGGTGTGTGGATATTGGCAGAGTATAAGACCTTAGCATCATAAATTAACTGCATGTTTCTCTTTGGTATTTTTGGTGGTACATGACCAAAAGTCAGGCATGTTTGTCATAGAATGATGTAGTGAAAAGTTTTTTATGACTGATTAGGAAATAAACACCTTTAGCATTCAGTAATGGAAAGTTACCCAGTGGTAATGCAAAATTCATGTAAGGTTTTTCTGGAAAATAGTACGGTCCCAGACACCTCTTAGGAAGGTTGTATTTGATTCATGGATAAAATCTGGAATAACTCCATTGAGTTGAACACAAGTCTTTAAGTAAACCTCCATATGATCCTCTCAGGTTGTGTTTACACTTAGTTATGCAGCAGTGTGTTGAAAGTTCTATGTTGTATTTTCTGGCAAATATTCCCAGTGCTTGTTTTCCTTTTAACCCAGTTACGGTAGGCTTAGTTCAGTTCTTCAGATGCCCACAATAACATAATTTATAGTTAAATCCTCACTTGTATCTTCTGCCGTATTTGATGGCACTGTCCATTATCTGAAAATATCTCTCTCTCTTAGTGTCTTTCATGGCCTCTCTGATACATTCTTCTCTGATTCTCTGAGTTTGGATTTCTTCTGCTGCTTAACATACATCATTGGAGTGCTCCCTCCTGGTTGCCATTTTTCTCATTCTGCAATTCTCCTTGATGTGTTTGGCTGTCTGTGGTTAACACTTTTCTTTTTCTCTGACTTGTGCCTTTTACCCCATCTTTTGACCATAGGTTCAACTCCCTTTGAATGCTTCTTTGTCCATCTCTCCTTAACAAATTCAAAATGGAATGCACATCCTCCTCTCTTCCCTTACATGTGATATCACTGCCATTCAGCTAGTGTACCAAGCACCGCAGTAGAATTTCTTTTTCCTTTCTTAGGTCTACTCTCATCTGGCATTGGCTCCTGCTACTTTATTTAGTCTATTCTTTTTATTTATTGTTAAATCAGCTTACAGTGCCCGTGTAAGGGGGAGAGCTGTTAGTGCTCACAAACACGCAGGGTAACTTTGTTTGTTACGTTGGAAATGTCACTCCTGGCAAAACCTGAAAGACATAAATGCTCATTGATGAGGTTCAATGCCTTGGGAACTGTGGGTCTGTCCAACACATGTGGTGACATCCTTTGGTGCCCATGAAGAGAAAGGATTCAGGAGTTAATGGGGCAGATTTGAATAAAGTCTAATAAGAAGAAATGGAAAGAATAAAAAGAATGTTTTTATAATTAGTACCTTTTACTTATAAATTTACATCAATGATTTTATATGTAATTTCTGTTGATGTACATTTTATGTTTGTAGTTCAGAAAGACTTATTTAATGACTGCATTAATTCATCTGTTCTTTTAGCTGACCGCTTATGTGTAAGGAAAAGTGGATGTATGCATCAGACATAACTACACTTATGGACTTCAGCTGTAGTTCATGCTGTAATTAAGGACAAAAACCTGACAATACAGTTAACTGAACATTTAATATTCACAATTATAGCTTGAGAACTAGCATACAATCTAAAAATGTTTTCTTTCTATGTTGAACCTAATAATCAAAACCTAAACACTCCCTATTTACATACGGTTTGTGCAGCTTCTCCCAGAGCAGTTTCCAAGAGGCCCAGACAGAAGCCACAAGGCTTCTTATGATCTGCCCTCAGAAGGCCCAAAACATCTCTTCTACCACATTGTCTTAGCCCATCACTAATACCAGCCCTGACCCAAACTCACAATAAGAGAGCAGTAAGATTTGCATTAATCTTTAGTAATGTACACTTTGGCCTCTGGCTATACATTATTTCTATTTCTCCTACATGCAGGTTTTACTTTGACCCTCTTGATTACCCCAGAAATCTTTCCCTACTGTGCCACTGAAAGTCCAGCCAAATGAAGTCTGCATGTGTCCCACCTATCTCCCAGTGAAGAGACTGGCATGAACTTGATGAGCACTTCCCTAGACAGGGATGGCAGGAAGTAGGACGCATGCTGAAATCACTGGTCTGAGGAGTTGCTTATTCCCATTGGGCATCTTCTTCCATTTTTCATTCTGACCTCTGAACTCTAATCATTCCTTGAGTTGTTCTTTTTTTAAAAAAAAAAAAGGGGGGGGGCGGAGCAAGATGGCTGACTGGAAGCTGCCTCCGAAAAAGGCTCCTATCCAAAAGGGAGGATAACCTCTCAAAACTGCACAATTGAGCTGAATCCTGGGAACCCAGCCAAGAGAGAGAAGTGATTTCTGTGGATAACCTC
>CAUYRH010068256.1:0-18820 GCA_963574655.1 Perodicticus potto
AGATATTTGCAGGTTATGCCTCCAACAAAGGTTTAATAACCAGAATCCACAGAGAACTCAAACATATTAGCAAGAAAAGGGCAAGTGATCCCATCTCAGGGTGGGCAAAGGACTTGAAGAGAAACTTCTCTGAAGAAGACATGCGCATGGCCTACAGACACATGAAAAATCGCTTGTCATTCTTAATCATAAGAGAAATACAAATCAAAACCACTCTGAGACATCATCTAACTCCAGTAAGATTAGCCCATATCACAAAATTCCAAAACTGGTTGGTTTTCTGGAGGGACCATATGTGGCCCCATGTTGACTGGTGTTGCTGGCAGGGCTGCATTTGGAATAGGTGGTAGTCAGATGAGCACTAGTGTGAGGAGGCCATGATGTTGGGCCCACGTGTGATTGCCATCCCCACCCCTTGGCTACCCCGTTCATGTGGCTCTTGTGTCAGCACATTAAATAAATATTTAAAACTCTCCTTGAAGGTCTTGGAGGCCTGTGCAGTGGCTCATGCCTGTAATCCTAACACTCTGGGGGGCGAGGTAGGTGGATAGCCTGCGCAAGAGTGAGACCCTGTCTCTACTAAAAGTAGAAAAACTAGCCAGACATGGTGGCACCTGCCTGTAATATAAGCTGCTCAGGAGGCTGAGGCAAGATGGTTGCCCAAGTCCAAGAGTTTGAGGTTGCTGTGAGCTGTGATGACTCTATGGCACTCTAACCAGGGGGACAAAGTAAGACTCTGTCTCAAAAAATAAATATAAAAGAAAAACAACCTCTCCTCTGTTTAGGCTGGGAGTGGTGGCTCATGTCACCTAGCGCTCTGAGAGGCTTGAGGCAGGAGGATCTCTTGAGCTCAGTAGTTCAAGATCAGCCTGAGTAAGAGTGAGACCCCATCTCTACTAAAATTAGAAAAATGAGTTGAGCACCCTGGCCATTGCGGGGAGTCCTAGCTACTCAGGAGGCTGAAACAGGAGGGATAGCTTGGACTCAGGAGACTGAGATTGCTGTGCGGCAGGCTGATGCCACTGCACTCTAGCCTGGGCAAGAGAGGGAGAATCTGTCTCAAAAAACAAAACAAAACACAAAAAGAACTTCCCTCTGTTTAAATTTCAAATACAGTAAATATAAGTGCAACTCACATAATCAAAAACTCTGAGGGCCCACAGTGATTTTTATGAGTGTAATGGGTTTCTGAGACTACAATGTTTGGGCAGCACTGGCCTGGACCAATCGCAGTGTGTCTGGTCAGTCAGAACCTCTGAGTTACATGTCCCTCCCCCAGGCAGGGCTAGATATGGGGCACTGTCACTCCCCCTTGAATCTCTGTAGACTATGCATGCGGGACAAGTGCTCACCAAAAGAAAATCTAGGCGCTGTGGTCAGCGCAGAGGAATGCTTACTGGCCAAAAACCCAACAAAGAACCACGAAATCAAAGATGGGTGTCTACCACATTTGGGATGTTGGTTTTATCTTTCGAGCCCTTGGGGCCTGGTATCTGCAGAACAAACTCTCTTCAGTGACAAAATGAGTGTTCAGGAATGACCCAGATTAATGGCTGGCGGTGCTTCTAGCCCCAAGATTTTGTGCACCCCATGGGGTAATATGAAATCTGTATGTGTGGACATTACACAGGTAGGTGACTATGATGCGAGAGGTGACATTTTTGAGGCCCTCACAACCACAGGGGCAGTAAGAGGATCAGACCAGGGCCTACCTAGGACTCTAGGACAAGCTGGCCAGTGGGGACACAGCAGGGGCAACTGCTGGGAATGGCAGGTGGTGACTAGTCAGAATGCTGAAATGCTGGGGAGGAAGCTGGGAACCTGGCAGAGGTCTACATTGGAGGCCCATGAGTTCCTAGGGAAGAGACCGGGCTGAATATGGTTTTGACAGTGGCTGCAGGCACGCCTTTTAGGAGCGGTTGCCTTTTGGAAGGGATTAGGGGTACTGTCCATCTATCTGAAGAAGAGACACCCACTTAAGAGGGAGGGACTCAGAACACAGCCCAACGGACACAGCCGGGCAGCGCTGGGGGGATGTCAAGCAACTACAGGGGAGCAGGGTGAGCAACAGGAATGCTTTTAAGAAATAATTGCACTGTGGGTGCCCAGGGCTGCGCGAGTGCTGGGCCAGGAAGGTTGAAAGGAGCTGGCTGCTGTGTTCCAGGCGCGCCTGCTGTGCGCTCCGCAGCTCCGCGTTGCTGTTGCTGAAACGCCCGCAGGACGGTGCTCCTGTTTTCCTGCCATTTGTGAGAAAAGGTCCAGTGACTTCCAGGTTTCCAAATGCCTAAAATTGAAGTGCATGAAATTGAACGTTGCTGGCAAATTTTCTAAAGCCCGCGAAGGTGTTGTAAAAATTCTGCCAGGGACCTCACTGCCCAGTAGTGCGGACCAGCTCCTCTGCATTGAAGGGGTGGCCCGTGTCACAGCCGAGCCCGGGAGGGCGCGGGAGGGGCAGGTCCCCGGGCTGCGCTCTGGTGGAACGTGCTGTCTGCCTTCTGCGTGGCTTCCCAGTCCGCAAAGGACTGGAGCTTGATAGCTGGAATGTACATTGGGATGAAGACGAGATTTCATCCCCTTGATCTGTCCTTGAAGAACAAGTATTTACCTTATTTATCAATCGAGATGATGAGGAAAAATGTACAGACATACAGGTTCAAAAAGTGAAAGCTGTCCAGGAGACCAAGACTGGTGGATAACTGCTTGGAGGACAAGATCTTTGACTTGGAATTTAGACTCAAAATATTTACCCTAGGGGCTTTTTCTTTAGAATCCAGTGTCCAGCTTTTTACATGAGGGTGTACATATGTATACGTTACAAGGACGTGAATGGTCACAGGTCATAGTAGCACAGATGTGGGGGTTGGGAAGATGGAAGCCATTAGAATAGAATCACATGAGTGAGAGGCTAACAGCAGGAATGGGGCAACAACCAGTCACGGGAGAACTCAGCAGCAGAGCAAAAAACCGAAACAGAGGCTGTGAGGCCAGCACCTGCTACCACTGCTGGGCTCGAAGAGGCACCAGTGTGTAGGGAGGGAAATGGGTGAAGAAATCTAAATAGGACTGTGGTGAGGCGTGCAGAAACAAATGAGCAGGAATTGATGACAGAGACAATAATCAATATGGCCAGTGGCCTTGCCGGACCAATTAGTCTTCCGTGATTTCACATTGGATCCATCCTCATTAACGCTTGTGCTCGTCCTCTCTGAACACAGCCATTTACAGCCACCAGGAAGCAAAAGAGAGCTGTCAAGGCCGCCGGGGGTGGGGGTTGTAGGTGGTGCCTTGCTTTATTTGTGAGCATTTTCAGGTGGCCCACAGACATTTATTCTGCCATTAAAATCTGCCTAAGAGAGTGTAGACACAGGTAGAACAGTAACTAGAAGTCTTAGGCAGGACACAGCAGATGCCAAATGAGAGGTCTCACTGATGGATTCCGAGGGTTTCAGTGATGGGAAGAGACGTTTCTGGACAATGCAAGGATCCAAATACATAGGCTTCCCAATGCAGAGGGAGATTATACAAAAAGATATCATGAGAAGACACATGTGGTGCAGATTAAAGCGTGGATGAAGGGACGAGAGACTAGAGACAGAAAGGTAAATTGGGAGGTGTCTGCACAGTGCCTGAGCAAGGCAGGGAGGGCCTGCCCTCGAGCAGTGGCTTGGAAACTACCAACAGTCCTTGGTAGCTGATTGGCTTTGGAGATCAAGAGAGAAGAGGGACTTAAAAGTCGCTCCAAGCCTAAGGAGACACAGAGAGAAATGCTTTTCGTGGCAGGAATAGACGCTGGTTTTGAAAATAAAGCCATGAGCTTTGGAAATAAAGCCATGAGCTTGAGCTTGAGATGGCCATGAGCCATGAGCTCAAGATGACAGGAGGAACATCTGGCAGGCATTTGGTGGTGGATTCTAGTGACAGTTCAGAACAGAGTGGTTGAATTGGGAGTCATCAGCACAGCGGTCGCTGTAATTGGAAATTGAGAATGTATGCACTCTCTGCGGGAGGTGGTGTGGGAAGCTAGATGTCTAAGGAGAACAGGAAGTCTACACAAGAAAGAAGAAGCACCAGGGAAGGAGGACAAAGAGGGTCCCTGAGGGTGACTAGCTGGAGAATCAGGCTGGTCTGTTACATAAAACCAAGGAAGGAGAGTTTGAAAGAGGAGTAAGTAGGCAATGTTGTGGATTTGCTACAGGGAGGTCCATGAGAACCGGACAAAACCTTCCAGTTACAAATAAAACATTTCAAAAAAACAACAACAAATAAAACATTTCAAAAAAAACCCAAATAAAACATTTCTGGGTGGCACCTGTGGCTCAAAGGAGTAAGGCGCGGGCCCCATATGCTGGAGGTGGTGGGTTTAAACCTATCCCCAGCCAAAAATTGCAATAAATAAATAAATAAATAAAACATTTTCTCTTTTTTTGTTGTTACTTTTAACAATAGTCTTTATTTTTAAGTTAATTTTAAGTTCACAGGAAAATTGAACTTATTGAAGAAAATACAGAGATCTCAGGTAGGCCCCGACCCCCACACATGTGGCCTCCACAGTCATCAACATGCCTGGACAGAGTGGCACATTTGTCTCAGCCGATGAACCTACATTGACACACATCTCCCAAAGCCTGTGTCTTCCCTTTGGCCTCACTCTGGGTGTTGTACTTACTATGGTTTTTGACAACTGTGTAATGACATGTATTATAGTATCACACAGGAGAGTCACACTGCCCTCCAACCCCGGTGCCCACCTAGTTACCCTGCCCCCCACTCCCCAGAAGCCGCTGATCTTTTCATTGTACTCACAGTTTTTCCTTTTCAGAATTTCATATAGTTGGAAATGGGCAGTATGTGACCTTTTTATTTTGGCTTTGTTCATTTAATAATTGGTATTTAAAGTTTCTCCTTGTGTTTTTATGCCTTAATTAGTTCATTTCTTTTCATTATGGAATAATATCCCATTATCTATATCATGGTTTATTTATCCATTCACTGTCTAAAGGACATCTTGGTTGCCTTCCAAGGTAATTATGAATAAACCTGCTATAAACATTTGCATGTAGGATTAAAAAATGTTTTATTGTGGTAAAACACATGTAACATAACATTTTCCTTTTTTTTTTCAAGACAGAATCTTACTCTGTTGCCCTGGATAGAGTGCCGTGGTGTCACAGCTCACAACAACCTCAGAATGTTGGGCTCAAGTGATCAGCCTCAGCCTCCCAAGTAACTGGGACTACAGGCACCCACCATGATGCCTGGCTAGTTTTTTCTATCTTCAGTAGAGACATGATATGCTCTTGCTCAGGATGGTCTCGGGCAATCCACCTGCCTGGGCCTCCCAAATTGCTAGGATTACAGGGGTGAGCCACTGTGCCTGGTCTTGTTAAACCATTTTTAAGTATAAAGTTCAGTGGTATTAAGTACATTCTTATTGTGCAACCATTACCAACAGCCATCTCAAAAATTCTTTTCATTTTGCAAAACTGAAACTCTTCACTGATTAAACAGTAACTCCCCATTTCCTATTCCCTCCTGCCCCTGGCAACTACCATTATATTTTCTGTCTTTGGGATTCCGACTACTGTAAGTATCTCTTATAGGTGGAATCATCCAGTATTTCTTGTTTTATGACTGACTTATTTCCCTTAGCATAATGTTCTCAAAGTTTTTTATGTTGTAGCATGTATAAAAACTTTATGCTTTTTAAGGGATGAATAATATTCTATTATATGCACACACCACTTTGTTTTTATCTATTCATTTGTTAATGGACACTTGGGTCACTTCCACATTTTAGTTATTGTGAATAATGCTGATATGAACATGGATGTACAATTATCTCTTTGAGACTCTGCTTTCTTGTGGAATTGCGGGATCACACAGTACTGTGTGCACAGGTTTCTACGTGGACATTAGTTTTCAACTCATTTAGGGAAATACCAAGGAGCACAATTGTTCAATCATAGGTTAAGCGTATGTTTGGCCAAACTGTCTTCCAAAGTAGCTGCCCCATTTTGCATTGCCACCAGCGGTGCATGAAAGTTCCTATTATCCCACATTGTCACCAGCAGGTTTTGTTCTCAGTGTTTTGGGTTCTGATAGGTGTGCAGTGGTATCTTACTGTGATTTAGTTTGCAATTTCCTAATAACACATGATACTGAGCATCTTTTCATACGCTTATTTTCCATCTGTACATTTTCTTCGGTGAGGTGTCTTTTCAGATCTTTTGACCATTTTTAAATCAGATTGTTCCTTTTCTTATTCTTTCAAAATATAAGAGTTCTTATATTTTGGATAGCAGTCTTTTATCATATAGGTGCAAATATTTTCTCTTAGCCTTAAATTTGTGTTTTCATTTTCTTGACAGTCTTTTTCACAGAAGATTTTAATTTTGCCAAAGTCCAGCACATTATTTCTTTCATGAACCATGCCTTTGGTGTAGTAACTAAAATGTTATCACCAAATCCAAGGCCATCTAGGTGTTCTCCTATGTTATCTTCTAGTTTTTAGTTTTGAATTTTACGTTTAGGTCTGTGATCCGTTTTGAGTTAATTGTCATGAAAGACAAAAGGTCTGTGTCTAGATTCATTTTTTCTTTTTGTGTGTAGATGTCCAGTTGTTTCAGCACTATTAGTAAAAAAAGATTATCTTTTCTCTTTCGTCTTGCCTTTGCTCTTTTGTCAAAGATCAGTTAAGCAAATTGATGTAGTTCTATCTCTGGGCTCTCTACTCTGTTCAATTAAGATATTTGTCTATTTTTTTGCCAAAACCATGCTGTCTTGGTTACAAGATCTTTATAGAAAGCCCTAGAGTCAGTTATAATGAGTCCTCTAACTTTATTCTACGCCTTCAATATTACATTGACATTCTAGGTCTTTTTCTTCTCTGATAAATTTTAGAATAAATTTGTTAATAACTTGCTAGGATATTGATTGTTATTACATTGAATCTAAAGATCAAGTTGAAAAAAACTGACATCTTGATGATATTGAGTCTTCCTACCCATGAATATTTATCTATTTATTTAGTCGTTCTTTGATTTCTTTCATCAATATTTTGTAGTTTTCTTCATGTAGATCATATGCATATTTGGTTAGATTTATACCTAAGTGTTTCATTAAGTATTTTATTTTTATGTGTCCTAATATAAATTCTATTGTTTGTTTTATTTCAAATTCCACTTTTTAATTTTTTTTGTAGAGACAGAGTCTCACTTTATAGCCTTCAGTAGAGAGCTGTGGCATCACACAGCTCACAGCAACCTCCAGCTCCTGGGCTTAGGTGATTCTCTTGCCTCAGCCTCCCGAGTAGCTGGAACTACAGACACCGGCCACAATGCCTGGCTATTTTTTTTGTTTTGCAGTTCAGCTGAGGCCAAGTTTGAACTCGCCACCTTTGGTATACGGAGCTGGTGCCCTACTCATTGAGCCACAGGCGCCACCCCTTCAAATTCCAAATTCCACTTTTTGATTACTGGTACATAGGAAACAAATTCACATTTTTATTAACCTTGTATTCTGCAACTTCACTATGATCATTTATTATTATTATTTAAAGAAAAGTCTTTCAGGTTTTCTGCACAGATGATCAAATCATCCATGAACAAACATAGTTTTATTTCTTCCTTTCTAAACAATATACCTCTTATTTTATTTTCTTAGTATGATGTTGAAAAGGAATGAAGGGAGATAAAATCCTTGCCTTTTTTCCTGATCTAAGCAGAAAAGTTTCTAGTTTCCTGCAATAAGTATGAGAGATACTAATCTGTATTTGTCTTTTCTTAAGTCTTTGTCTAGTTTTGGTGTGAGGGTAGTATAGTATGAGGTTGGCTGAAAGTTTTTGTCAACATTCTTTCTTTTTGTGGTTTTTGGCTGGGGCTGGGTTTGAACCTAACACCTCTGGCATATGGAGCCAGCACCCTACTCCTTTGAGCCACTGGAGCCACCCATTTGTCAACATTCTTAATCAAACTGAGGAAGTTCCCTTCTATTTCTAAGTTGTGGAGAATTTTGATCATAAATAAATGTTTAATTTTGTCAAATGACTTTTCCACATCTATTGATATGTGTGTGTGTGTGTGTGTGCATGTGTATATAAGATTGTAATACTCAAGTCACATTTGGCTTCTGCAATTACTAGCTCCACAGATACAATATATAAGATAATAAACATTATTAGTGTCTACTGAGTATTACAGATTTAATACAGTTTTTTCCTTTCTTACAATGTGTATACATTTTTGAGCACCCTCTTTTTCTTTAGCCTGTACATATGATGGGTTACATTAAATTGATTTTCAAATGTTGAACTAGCCTTACATAACATAGAATAAAAATCCCACTTGATCACAATGTATCTAATTCTTTTTGTACACTTTGAATTCAATTTGCCAATACTTTGTTAAAGATTTCTGCATCTATGTTCACAAACTATTTTAGTCTGCAGTTTTATTTTCTTGTATCTTTGTCTGATTTTGGTATTAGGGTAGTGCTGGTCTCATCGAATGAGTTAGGATATATTTCTTGCTCTTTGCATTCTAGAAGGTTGCTGAAAATTGATATAATTTAGTTTTGTTTTTTTTTGAGACAGAGTCTCCCTATGTTGCCCTTGGTAGAGTATTGTGGTGTCATAGCTCACAGCACCCTCCGACTCTTGGGCTTAAGCTATTCTCTTGCCTCTGCCTCCCACTTAGATTGGACTACAGGTGCCTGCAACAATGCCTGGCTATTTTGTTGTTGTTGTTGTCATTGTTGTTTTAGTAGGCCCGGGCTGGGCTCAAACCCAACATCCCTGGTGCATGTGGCCCATACTGTAACCCCTGAGCTATGGATACTGAGCCTATAATTTATTCCTTAAATGTTTGGTAGAATTTACCAGTGAATGTATCTGAGACTAACAGGCCCAGGGCTGCCTGTTTTAGAATATTATTTATTATTGATTCAATTCAATAGATATATTACTATTCAGATTACCAATTTATTCTTGTGTGATTTTTAATAAATGTGTCTTTCAGTAATTGGCCCACTTAATTTGGCTCACAAATTAAGTTTGTGAGCATAGAGATGTGAATATTTCTTTATTAATCCTTTAATGCTCATGCAATGTTGATGTCTTCTCATTAAATTCTTTTAGCTACTTTTTTCCTCTCTCAATCAGGCAGAGAGAACAAATTTTCTCTTTCTCTGTCTTTTTGTTTTATTTAGGCCCTGAACATACTGGATGATGCCTATCTAAATTTGGAAGAGCAAACTGCTTTAGTTACTCTCCAATTCAAACACCAATTTCATCTGGAAACAATATCACAGACACACCCAGAATTAATGTGTAGCCAAATATTTGGCATTCATTGGTCTAATCAAGTTGACACATAAAATTAACTATCACAGAGAATGTATCTTTCTCCATTCCTTTACTTTAATCTATACTTGTTTTTATATTCAATATGAGTTTCTTATAGACAACATAGAGTTGGGCCTTAGTTTTTGATCCACTCCGACAAACTGTGTCTTTTAATGGTGTTTTTCGATCATTAATGTTCAAGGTAATTATGGACAGAATTGGGTTAATATCTGCCATATTTGTTACTGTTTTCTATTCATTGCAACTGTTTTTTTTTGTCCCTATTTTTGTTTTCCTTCTCTTATGTTCTTTCTACTTTATTTTTCCACTTTATCTGTATCAGAGTTTTAGGCTTATATTATTTTCCTTCTCTCTAAAGAAATTCTTAACCTTGCTTTCAAATCAGGTCCACAGAAAAACAACAACCCTATTTTTGTTTGCCTGAGAAAGTTTTATTTCTTAATGACTTTTGATGAATAATTTTGCAGGATACAGAATTCTAGGTTGGTGGGGTATATTTTCTCTCAACACTTCAAATATTTTACCCCATTATATTTTGCTTGCATAGTTTATGAGGAGAATTCAGATATAATTCTTATCTTCTCTCCTATATAGGTAAAATATTTTTCACTTCTGGCTTCTTTCAAGATATTTTCTCCTCCCCCCTCCTCCCCAATATGTTTTTCTTATCATTGATTTTCTGTAGTTTGAATACTAGAAGCCTAGGTGTAGTATTTTGGCCATTAATCCTGGACTAACCTTGGCAAAACTCTAGATTTTCTTCTGTAGCTTTTTCACCTCTCTCGAATTCATAGAATTTAAGATAGTTAAGGCCTTGCTCTGGCTTGGGCTTTGGCACAAAGGAACACTGTGGCTGGTTTGTTCTGTCCAGACCACTCAAACTTTCTCCATGTAACAATAACATTTCATTTTCTTATCATCTATGTTTTCACTGGAGTAGCACTTTTTTTTTTTTTTTGCGGTTTTTGGCTGAGGCTGGGTTTGAACCTGCCACCTCCAGCATATGGGACCAGTGCCTTACTCCTTTGAGCCACAGGTGCTGCCCTGGAGTAGCACTGTTAATTTGAGAACTTTTCTTTTGCATTCCAAACTTGTTCAAAGCGTGGCATGAGAACCTAGCTCTTGGCCTAGCTCAGCTTCCAGCATGCCTTCTTTACTAATCTTGATCACTGTAAAAGAAAATAAAATTTCAAGACCATTTCTCAACTCCTTATGTAAAAAAGAAGGTATAGACTTCAGGTTCCTGTAAAGAACTGGATCCATGGGGCAGCGCCTGTAGCTCAGTGAGTAGGGTGCCAGCCACATACACTGAAGATGGTGGGTTCCAGCCTGGCCTAGGCCTACTAAACAACAATAACAACTGCAACCAAAAAATAGACAAGATTGTGGTGGGCACCTGTAGTCCTCACTACTCAGAAGGCTGAGGCAGGAGAATCACTTAAGCCCAAGAATTTGAGGTTGCTGTGAGCTGTGACGCCACAGCACTCTACTGAGGGCGACATAATGAGACTCTACCTCAAAACAAAAAACAAACAAAAACAAAAAACAAAAACTGGATCCATAGATCATCCATTAAGGAAATTAGCCTCCCGTAAGAAATGATGTACAAATTGTAGCTTTACATCCACAGGGTATATCTAGCTCCTAAAAAACTAAAGTCTGTTCTGATTTTACACTAATCAGGGATTACAAGTTTATCTTCATAGGCACAGACAGAAATAAGACAGGATCAGACATTCTTCTACCTATTCAGACACATCTACATAATTCATGCTTCCTTCATTCTTTTTCTCTTTTAATATTTGCTTTACCTTATGTGAAATGTAGATTTTTCTCGATCTCATAAGAATGTGACTATTTTGTCTCATTCCTGTCCCCTCTCTGTTTTTTTCTTTCTGCGTGCCTTTGAATGCTGAAACTTCTAAATTCCCCTTTGAAAAAAGAGTCACAGCTTTGTCTGTCCTTTTTCTTTGTCCCAGCTGCATCCTCAAGTTTGGCTTAGTGAACTTCCATTGATCAAGATTTTTGGCTCCGTCACTTATTTTGGGTTGACAATTTCTAGCTTTTGATTTAAAGTGAGAAGAATGTGACTCTCCCTTTTGCTTGAGCTCTTGAAATCTGTTGTAGGGTTATTACTTGACCAAATTTCAATATTGTCATGTCTCAGGGACTAGGGAGACATAGGAGGAGAGAAATGGTCCATGGAGCAGTCAGAACACACACATTTATGACTAAGTTGCTATCTTGTAACAGTGGTTCATGGTGTTCCAAAACAATTACAATAGTAACAGCCAAAGATCACCAATCATGGATCACCATGGAAGATGCAACAATAAAAGAAAAGGTTTGTAATACTGCTAGAATTACCAAAATGTGACACAGATAATACATGGTTTCCCTGCTCAGGGCTGGACAGGGACTCCCCCATTTTCTAGACCTTGATGAGCTCAGAAATCAGTCTCATCACAGACCCCCACATCTAGATACAAACAGGCCACCTTCTCTTTCAAGTAAGGTCATGAAAGAAAGCAGCCTGAAAGGATCTGGGCCAGTTCCTCCTTGAGTAGGGAACACACACCCTAACAACTGAAGCAAAAACCATGTGAACTCACATTCCTGTACTAATTTTAGGATCATTTTTTGCCCCCAGACTTCTAGCCAGTTGTGCCTTACTTCTGCAAAATCACCTTCCTGCAGGCTAGGATTTAAACTCTTCAGAATAAAGACTCCAGAGTGCTTCCCACTTGGGAATCCACCCCTCCCTCCACTGCTGGAGGTTCTGTTTCCCTTCTTTTGTTTCCCTCTCCTTTGCTTATCAATCTCTCCATCAATAAACTCTGTCCTGTCACTTATCCGCATGGTCTGTGGTTTCACTCTTCAAACCTGAAGACCAAGGACTCAGCATAGAGAGAAATTCCATCAGCACAGAGACACAAAGTGAACCCATGCAATTGGAAAAATGGTGCTGATAGACTTGCTCAAGGCAGGGCTGTTGCAAACTTTCACTTTGTAAAAAGCACAATATCTATGAATTTCAATAAAGTGAAGTGCAATGAAATGCGGAGGCTTGTAGTTTCTCTCACGGGCAGACCTTGTCAAAAGGAGCTGGTAGTACAGTGGTTATGGAGCCAGCCACATGCACGGAGGCTGGTGGGTTGGAACCGGCCTGGACCAGCCAAACAACAATGACAATTGCAACGAAACAACAGCCAAGCGTTGTGGCAGGCATCTGTAGTCCCAGCTACTTGGGAGGCTAAGGCAAGAGAATTGCTTAAGCCCAAGAGTTGTAGGTTGCTGTGAGCTGTGACCCCACAGCACTCTACCGAGGGTGACATAGTGAGACTCTGTCTCAAAAAAAGAAGACGAAGAAGAAGAAGAAGAAGAAGAAGAAAAGTATAGCACATTGGTGTATTTCAGAATGGTCAGATTTCTGCCGGCATACTTCTTTTTTTCTTTTGGGATGTCATGCTGTTTCTCGCTCTTTTTCTAAATATATAAAATAAGGCTGGCCATGGAGGTTCACTCTGGGAGGATGACACAGAAGGATCCCTGAGCTCAGAAGTTCAAGACCAGCCTGAGCAAGAGCAAGACCCCCATCTCTACTACAAGTAGAAAAGTTAGTCAGGCTTTGTGGTGGGTGCCTGTAGTCCCAACTACCCAGAAGACTGAGGCAGGAAGATCACTTGAGCCCAGGAGCTTGAGGTTGCCATGAGCTAGGCTGATGCCAGAGCACTCTCTCCAGGGTGACAGAGTAAGATTAGGTCTCAAAAAAAAGAATCTATATATGTATGTACGTGTGTGTGTGTGTGTGTGTGTGTATGTATTACACTTTTGTATCATAACAACAACAAAAAAACGATCTCCCTCTACTGAAAGCACAAAGGGATTTTCCCCCAGTATGTACTGTGAGATCTGATAGAAGTCTTTAAGTAAAAATCACAAAAGTGTGGGTACACAGCCCCTATGACTGTGATATCAGAATTTCATCTTCAGTAGGTCCTTGGTCTCCATGATTCGAAGAATGAATCCACAGACCATAGATCAGTGGTAAGACAGGATTTATTTATAGGAAAGAATAGGAAACACCAGAGCTCCTGGCAGAGAGAAAACCCAAGTCCAGGGAGAAAAGCTCTCCCTCTCCCTCTCTGTCTCTCCAGGCTCTTTGTCCAGGGGTATATACAGTTGCACTGGGCCCTCTCTAGTTACATTTAGCAGGGCTCAGTAGTTACATTCAGTGTGCATGGGCCCTCTGTTACATTTAGCCAGGCTGGGTGGCAAATGCTTGGCTACATTCATTTTCAGTCTCAGGCCTAGGAAACTTACATGAAATTGACCAGGTCTAGGAAATGGGGATTCCCTGTTCAGCCACCAGTGCAAGGTGAGGGAAACCTAAGGTGCTGGTGTCTCCCCAGGAGTTGTCTGGTCCCTCCGGCTACTGGTGCCTCCCGCAGGGCCCCCCTGCCTACCCTCCAGCCCGCTGTTCCTCTGCTCACTGCCACTGCACCAACACTGCCAAGGCAGAGACAACCTGTCCACTCCCCCTAGCTCCTCGGATCTGGCTGGGGCGCCACCTGTCCTGTATCAACTGGACCTCTGGGATTTTATATCTCAGATTTGTCCCCTCTGAGACTCCAGCAGTTTGTCAGTTACAGTTGTTGGGTTTTGTATCTGGCATTGGTTCCCACGGAGATGTCTGCTTGTGGGTTTGGCAAGGCGTGATTTGTCATATCTGCCTGTTTTTCCCCCGAATTTGCATGGGGGAAGTGGTTTGGCTTGTAACTTCAATTCTCGAATGGATCCAGAAGAATTGGCCATTTTCAGTTTGTTCAGCTTTTTACTGATTATTAGGGTGGAGTGAC
Organism: Perodicticus potto; assembly: GCA_963574655.1. Lineage (NCBI taxonomy): Eukaryota > Metazoa > Chordata > Mammalia > Primates > Lorisidae > Perodicticus > Perodicticus potto. Next base: position 14,221 of record CAUYRH010068256.1, read on the forward strand.
AACTTCCAAGTTTCTTACATGCTGGACCACAAACCAGAAGTCCCTAATTGTCTTCATTATTTTTTAACACTCCTAGAATATAAACAATGCTTAGTCTTCAATCTGCATAAACAACAATAAGTAAGTGTTTAAGGTAACAACTTCGAGGTAATGGTGAAGCCAGAAAAGGGACCTCCCAGATGGAGTCTGAGAAGCTAAGCTGAGGCAGTGCAGCTGACCTGCTTTGCTCAGCCCACCTTCTCTCCCCACAAAACTTTCATGAGAATCTAGTTAAGGTTTCATCACGATTGTGAGGATGTTTATTGACAGGTTTGGAAAACACTCAATTGCTCAGTTGGTGTTGAGTGATAGACTGGAAAAGAATTTCTCTAGACAAAGATTAGGATAGAAAGAAGAAATTTATTTAATTTTTCTGTACGGGCTCAGTGCCTGCACCTGACCGACCACATACACCAGAGTTGGCAGGTTGGAACCCCGCTCAGGCCTGCCAAACAACAATGACAACAACAACAACAACAAAATAGCCAGGCATTGTGGTGGGTGCCTGTAGTCCCAGGTACTTTGGAGGCTGAGGCAAGAGAATCAGTTGAGCCCAAGAGTTTGAGGTTGCTGTGAGCTGTGACGCCACAGCACTCTACCCAGGGTGACAGCTTGAGACTTTGTCTCAAAAAAAAAAAATTTTTTTTTCTGTACAAAAAAGGCTTACACCAAGAGGAAAGGAAGGGTGTGTAGTTTAATTTGAGAGATGACAAAAAGGGGATGAAAGATGATTGATGGCTGTAGTTAAATTAACAGGGTGTGGTGAATTATCCTGTCTGCCCCTTCTGTTCTTGGTGGTGGGCAAATAATAGCCTCTACTGTGTGAAGCTCTTGTATCTCTCTCTCCTTCCTTCTTTCCTTCCTTCCTTCCTTCCTTCCTTCCTTCCTTCCTTCTCTTTCTTTCTTTATCTGTTATCTTTTCTTTAGCAAAGATGGCTATTAAGTGATCTTGCCCTAAAGATATGATTTTGTGTAGGTTTGAGGTTGTGGAGTCTTTTTTCTCTATTATCTGTACAGGAACTTTTCAGGAATCTCTTGGGACCACCAGAACAAATTATAAAAGATAAAGGAATAGGGGAAATGTAGAGAGAAAGAATTTACATTCTTTTTGGTCTGTTGCTCTCCTCAGTGGTTTGTGAAAACAAGTGGAGGGGTTGATGCTGGCAAGAGAAAAAAGGCAGAGAGACAGATATTTTAGGCCCTATTGAAAAGCTATGAGTTAATAATTTTTCTATTATTTGTCTATAAACCCAACCATCCTTACATTTATCTCAAAATACTTTGGGGGAGGTAGTAATACTTAGACAATAAGTATTGTTACATTGTCAGAGTAAAGCCTACTTTTATATTGTTTTCTTTTATGATTCGTTTAGATAAAGTAAAAATTTTCTAGATTTGTTTCCCCATTCCCATTATAAAAGCTTAGAATTGTTGAGAGCATGTGGCGTCAGTCAGGCTAGGGCCAACAAGACACAGCTCCTCTGGTCGGTTTTGGTCCTAAGGGACCTTTACCTACTGGCTCCCATTCTTATTGTTTTGTAAATTTAGCTCCCACCCTAAAGATGCCTATCTTGAATAGTTTAGGGAAATTGATTTAGGAACTTAACTTTTAAACTGGAAATGTTGTAATAGATTGTTACTGAGTTGGGCTGATTATTATTTAAAATAAGAGTCACTGTGGTCTTTGCTTTGAACCTTTGTGTATAAAACTGTGATTTTGGAAATGGAAGAACAGAAGAGTCTTGGAGAGGCTACTCTCGCTATTCTCCAGAATTGCTGGCCTTGAGACAAAGTTTGGTGGACGTAACCCCATCTCTGTGCATTGGCTGACAGTGATAGGCAGCTGGACCCTCTTTGTCCAGTAACATTGTAACTGAGGCAGAATAGTCTTGGAGAGGCTACTTTCACTGTTTTCCAGGATTGATGGCCTTCTGATAATAAAGCTTGGTGGGCTGATTCCCCGTTTCTGCATATTGACCAACAGCCACAGGTGGCCAGACCCCTTTGTCCAGTAACAACAGAGCATGCAGAAATCAGTAGGTTTGGAAGGGGAACGTAGACATCATTATGTTCTGGCGGGGGGCGGGGGGGGATGTCCTTGCAGGGGCTCTGCCCATTTGCCTGGGTGACATTTCCTGACATAACCCCTGGCAAGAAGACATAAAAGAAAGGAGCAGTGAAAAGAAGACAAAGCAAAAATCTTAAGAACTGATGACACATAAAAAATAGTGTTTTACCAGAACGTAGTGAGCTAGAACCAATGAGAGAAGCACTTTTTAAAAATTAGCATTTGCTTCTTTATTGTAACAAAATAAGATATATGGGAACATTTATAGATTGCTTCTCCTAAATTTTGGATATTATCTACTCCTGCTCAAACGGAGGCATTTCACTTTTAACATTTAGGTAAGTATTTATCTGTATGTTGCTGTGAAGGACAAAATTATAACAAATTCAAAGATCTCAATTGACTTTGATCTCAATTAGCTTTATTACTATTCAAAAAATTTGGCAACCATAAAGCAGAGTAAGTGTTCCAATGAGCCGTGCAGAATAGGTTGGCTTTATAGACAGAGAAGGGCTGAGGAAAGCAGAAGCAAGAAACAAAGAAGATATTAGTCCTTTCACAATTATTTACCTTGTAAAGTGGGGGCAGGGAGAAAGGATAATAGAAAAATAACTGATTAGTTAACATCAGATTATTTAAGGCTACCTTTTTTGTGTGTAAGGATCAAAACAGAGAGAACTTCATAATCATGCCTGCCAACTGAAGATTTAAACTGGCTTATTTAGAAAATTGGCTGTTATCTCTCTTTCTGCATTTCTCAGAAGGTCAAAAAGGTTGCTAATAACTTATTTCAGGTTTAGCCACAGAGAACTTTAGCATGGGTGCTTTATTTTTGTAGTCTGAAGATTGAGTCTGTCAGTTGGGGGACTAGTGTAGGAGCTTAGTCCAAAACAGCGGCCTTCTACAATTTTTATTTAACATGGAGAATGTGGATAATGTCAAGTCTTTGATGTTTTGATGTATGGGCAATAATTTAAGCTTTGGGTTTATGTAATCATTGTGACTTTTGATGGAAATAGAGAAATAGCATCCCATGTTGTAGTTTTTCTCAAATGGGAGTCAGAATCCTCTAGGAAGGACCAGTACTGCCCTCCTGAGCTGTGCAAAGCACAGCTTCTCCCCTAGAACCTTCTCAGTGCATCCTCAGTATCCAATTCTCTTTCCTATTTTAGGTAACACTTATAGCCCTTCGTTATAGCTGACCTTTGGCCATATTTCTAATAGCCTGGGTGGATGCAGTGGCTAGGCGTGTTGCAAGACAAAGGCCTGGTGGAGAGAAAGCATCACCCAAATGCAGAGAGACGGTGGAGGAAGGGCTTTTTATGTTAGCCCACGGAGCCTGGGCGGACCTGCATCCCAGAGTGGCCAAGTTCCCTAATCAGCTCTGTCTTTGTTCCTGTATAGGACTCACAAGTAGACAGACAAAGGAATTACCATATTATCTTTCCCTGCAGATTTTTTTTTTTTTTTGAGACAGAGCCTCAAGCTGTCACCATGGATAGAGTGCTATGGCATCACAGCTCACAACAATCTCCAATTCCTGGGCTCGAGTGAGTCTCCTGCCTCCGCCTCCCAAGCCTCTGGGATCACAGGCGCCCACAACAACGCCCGGCCATTTTTTTTTTTTTTTTTTTTGGTTGCAGTGGTCATTGTTGTTTGGTGGACCCAGGCTGGATTCAAACCCGCCAGCTCAGGTGTATGTGGCTAGCGCCTTAGCCTGTTGAGCCACAGGCGCCAAGCCCCTTCCCTGCAGATTTTAAAACATGTGTTTGAAAGTGTGCGGGCAGGTGGGAAGGTGGGTGCAGGATTTACAGAAGTGGAAAGAAGTTAGTTTCAAGGTCCCAGGAAGCTAAGTTTCTACATATTCTTTTCTTTTCTTTTTTTTTGAGACAGAGTCTCAAGCTGTCATCTTGGGTAGAGTGCCCTTGTGTCATCATAGCTCACAGCAACCTCCAACTCTTGGGCTCAAGCAATCCTCTTGAGAGAGGATACCCGAGAAGGGTGAGGTCTAGGAGAACCAGTCTTCTCAAGGAGACCACAAGGATATACTTGCAGGGTCCTCTCCATGGTGACTCAGCCCTTAGGAATTTGTAACTTCCTGGAACTTGGAAATTTCTAAGTTCTGTGAAATCCTGTAGTTCTGTAGGGGCTGGAATAGCATCTCCTGCTTGATTCAAACTGGCCAATGAGGAGGGTACCTGTGGGGTGGAACTTTTTGACTGTTGATAAAAAGGGAAAGATCAAGCCAGATGGGGAGCGCAGCCATTTGGAATTCTTCTATGCTGTAAGCTCCCGGCTGGTGAATAAAGACCTTCCTCTCATAAACGTGGTGTTTGGGTGATCTTTCTTTCCGTTGGGCCTTGTCTTCCTGCAACACTCTTGCCTTAGTTTTTCTATTTGTAGTAGAGACAGGGTCTAGCTCTTGCTTTGGCTGGTCTTGAACTCAAAAGCTCAAGGAATCCACCCACCTTGGCCTCCCAGAGTGCTAGGATT
>CAUYRH010068257.1:0-42037 GCA_963574655.1 Perodicticus potto
AGTGATTAAGAAAATGCTATGAGGGCTATCTCTCACAGTACGATCAAAATGTTTCTGATTGTATATGAAGCACATTCTGCCCTATGATTGCACCAATGTACACAATTATGATTTAATAAAATTATTTAAAAAAAAAAGAAAGAGAAGTTGCATTCATAGGAGCTGTGGCATCAGGTAAAGGATTGCAGAGAGAGAGATGAGAAAGAAATATCCAGACTTCTCTTCCCTCTGGCTTCCCAGTCTCAGGCTGGTACCTCTCATTGGCTGAAACTCAACTAGTATTCAAAGGAACCTGGATAACATGGCCCCAGCTATTAGCCCTCCAGGGTCCACACAAGGCAGGAAGGAATGCAGGTAGATATAGGGGACAGAATAGCCAATCGTCTGACCAAACACCAGATTCTATCATGATAGGCAAAAAGTTTTCCAGGAAATTAATTAATCAAATAACTTCCACATTAGATTGTAAAATGAGTTCCATAAAATAAATTACATACACGTTTTGTTATGTACCATAACCAATGATAAAAACTTTCCATGGCATGCATGGACAATCACTCAAAATTTAGTCCCTTACGGGATGATTTTGAAAGAATAAATATGAGGTCAGCCTTAAGATCAAATTGACTTTCCCTCTTACTTTTTTCTCCTTAAGTGCGAGATTAGTGTATGAGTTGGTGAGTTGGTGACAGGCTCTAGTTTAAGAGATTGAATTTCGCCCATCCGTTTAGTTTCTACAAACACTGAAGGAGTGATTTGCTAGAATTGATTTTGATTACTGGCTGCGTGTATTGTATTAGAGCTATTACCCTGATGGGAGAAGTGTTATTGTTACAGCCCTCAGCTATATGGTCCCTTCAGTAGAGAAGTTAACTTAATTAGTTCTCAAGACAACACTACATCATCTGTTGTTTATCATTTTTTCTTTCCTCTTCTACAACCCTATGCTAATTTATTTTACCATGCTCACAAAAGAGCTCCGAAAAGTAAATTATATACTCTCACCATGCAGTTGATTTATAATGCTTCCCTAGAAGAAAACAGCTCATGTAAAACTCTGAGAATTAAGCATTCCTATGTTATTATTCTCAATATATTTTATTTTCTCCCTTCTGTAATAGTACTTTGTCCCTTCACATACATATGTCTCTAAGCAATAAGGGATAGAAGAATATTTTTATGCCTTAGATTAAGCAGAAAGCTAACAAATTTGAAAAAATAGGTTGAGAAAGAATAGGATGAATGGAGAGACAGGTTTTGGTAGACAGAAACTGTTAGATCTAAAAGACATCTCAGATATTTGCTTGTCCAAACCCATTATTTGTAAATGACGTTTCTGAGGCCCCCAAAGAAGAATTATATCACCTATGGTAGCACAGAGCCCCACATCGAAAATTCAGTCCCTTTCTAACAAGTTACGCTGGAAGGATTTCAGAGTTGTCCTTTTCTACTTAGGTTCTCCCATTTCCAAATCCAAATATCCAATCACCAAGGTGATGTCTAGGGTAGGTTTCACTTGACAGCCTGTCATTTCAGCGTGATGTGGAAATTTGAAGCCAGATTGTTCAAGTCTCAAGTTATTGTAAGTGTCTCTTTCCATATTATCTATTTCTTTCTTTTTTACTGCATTTTAAATTTATTTTATCTGCTCAACACTATGTACAATGCTAGTTCAAGGTGCCAAACATATATATTATTTTGTATCAGAAAACAAATCCCAACAAAACATGTATTACACCTTCCAGCTCAAAGCTTTTTTTCACTATCTATATTCACTGACTGGTTATTTTTTTAACTATCTTCCTCTGAATCAAATGAAGTATCATGTTCTACACTTGATCCTTCAAAAATCTAAAATAAAGTTGCAATAATTGTATCTACATTATTTTGTGTAGTATTAAATGAAGAAAACACCATAACCATTAACCCAGAGAAGATAGAACCTCAGCCACATTAAGCAGGAATGCCATTTCCACCAAATTAAATGAGTCAAAATAGTTATGAGTTCTTAAGGATTCTAAAGATTAGATCGGGGAGTTCTGACTCCCCTTTGCTCCTCCACATGGTGTCAGAACTATAGAAACATGTGTTTGCAAATTGTTCTATTGTATTTTCTACTTATCTAAACCCCTGACATGGGAGTTCCAGCAACTGAGTGACAGGAAACCAGCTCACTCTGGTAGCTGACTGAGCAGGCAGCCAAAATGTGGATGGCTGAAGAACACAGGTATTGAATCCAGAGACGTGTTTGGCGCAGGGGACCTGGGGGACGTGAGATGGGAGTGGGGTGCTGAGAAAGTATTTGGAGACTGCTCTCCCCTTTAGGTTCTGGGTCATATTTTCTCTGAAGTGTCCATGATTTTCTTAATTTATAACTACTAAAGCAATCAAATAAACTGTTCTTAGAATTAATAGGAAACAACATATACACACAAAGCAAATAGATCCTCAGATCAGGCCTGGCAAAGCAGTTTCAACTCCGGTGGCAATACTGAAGCATCGTTAAGGGGCCTGCACAGCTGTTTTGCGAAAAACTCTGAAATCACTCACAGAAATTATGGAGACACATACGGAAAACACACATCCACCCCATGCAGGCATTTAACAACATCTGACATTTGCCGGATATGTTTGATGTTCCGCTGCACAGGGTGTTTTATATGCATGTATGTTTTAGGCATTTTTCTTTCTCTTTTTTTTTTTTGCTTGTTTTTGAGACAAAGTCTGACTTTGTCACCCTCGATAGAGTTCTGCAGCATCACAGCTCACAGCAAGCTCCAACTCCTGAGCTTAGGTTATTCTCTGCCACCTAAGTAGCTGGGACCACAGGCGCCCACCACAACACCCGGGCAGGGTTCGTGCCCACCACCTTCTGTGTATGTGGCTGGTGCTGTAAGGACCGTGCTATGGGCGCTGAGCCTAGGCATTTTTCTTTAAAATATATGACTTACACTGATCCTAAATACTTCATAAAACATAAACTTACCTAACTTTTTAAACTACTTGGAAGTAGGGGCATATTATTACCATTTTAGAGAAGACAAAACTGAGGCTATGTAGTTAGGAAGTAGCAGAATGAGATTTTGAATAGGGACTCCAGGCATTTGCAGTTGTTCACCTGTTAGACTGCCTTTCATGGTTATCATATAAAGTTCCATACAATATTCATCATGTGCCTTGAGCCAGGCTGTATTTTTGGCACTGTGATAATGATGATGAACCACACGAAAATCCAGCTGTCCTTATGCTTAATTCCGGCAGCAAACACAGGGAGGGTAGCGTGATCCAATATGTGAAATAATTTCAGATAAAATATCAGACAAAGTCAAAATAAAAAATAAAATAGAAAAATGATAAAGGACGCTTTAAGGGAATGGTGTATGAATTGAAACTTGAGTGATGAGCAGGAGCTGACCTTGGGAGGTAGAGCGTTCCAGGCAGAGGCAGCAGCAGTGCAAAGCCTTGAGGCATGATCAGGCTTTTCCTGTTCCAGGAACAAGGAGGACTGTGTGGCTGGGGACCCTACATGAAGAGCGGCAGGGTCAGTGTGGAAAAGCTCTTCAGAGGGTGACTTATACACAATCCAGTGGGTCGCGTTAAGGATTTGCATGTTTTCCATAAACAGAGTAGGGAAGACATCACTTGCAATTCTTATATGTCATCCTTAGTTTTTGTGTGAATATTCACTTTTGACCCCTATAGAGTCTTTCCAGTGATTGAGATTCTATTTCAGACTTTTTGGAGTACTTACACTTATTCGATTTGGGCTGGTTTACTCTATTCTCTGAATTAAAAGAGTATGGTGTATTATATAGGAAAACGCTCTTCCCATCTGAACAGTAATGCTGAGATCAACTTCTAAATGCAAAATCAAGCCACAGATTCTGAAGTCCCTGTTCCTAACTGTCCATTATTAACTAAAATGAGGGCAACATCAATAAAGAAAGAATTACCTATTTAAAATTCATAATAGATTGTTCCACTCTTGAAGCTTTATTAAATGATTTTATTGTTATTAAGAAAATAAATCTCTGCCTACACAGTTTGTAGGCACTTTCTATTTATTTAAATTCGATTGTATTGTTCAGAACAAAATTATAGAGTTTAAAATGATCACAAAAGAATTATCTTGAGTAGTTGAAGGAATTCACAATTTTAAATTTGGTTGATTATTCAAAAATCCGAGACCTTCCTATAGAACTACCTGCATTCTGTGGTTTGGCTAATTGTAGGTCAAATGTAAAGGATATTCTTCTTAAAGATATCATTTTAAAAACTATTATCCCAGGTCCTAAGAAAAATATGAATTTTGTGTGTTTGATACAAGTGAAGGCTGATATATGATTTTAAAACTGAAAAGAAAAAGACCAAGTACCGATCAGTGTTTACAAATAAAGACAATCAATTCTTAATGATCTACCAGAGTCAGTAACTGAGTTTGGAAAAATCAATGGCCATGGGGTCAGGGAATTTGAGTTCTAGACTCTGCTTTATAAACTATGCATCATGTAACCATTTTATAATAATCAAAGTTAAAACATTGAACCAGAGTATGCTTACTTACAGTTTGATAAGACAACTTATTGATTTAAGATACGTTCTTAAAATTTTCCAATAAACTATGCTTCATTTTTTTAGACCTAATTTTTCCCCCTGGTGTTACAAGTAGCAGAGATTATGTCAGTCTTAATTGAGTGCTCAGGTTTCAACATATAGTAGTTAAGAAATGTGTTAGTGATTTTTTTTGTTGAATTTATGTAGGAGTAAATGAATGATGGAGGTATATATAAATGAAGATATATATATATATATATATATATATATATATATATACATACACACACACACATATATATATTATATATATGTAGGAGAAAAGAAAATATGGACTGTTTTTTTTAATTTGGGGTAGACTAATTAACTGGCCAGTAACTTTATGGAATTTTTCCTCCCAAACATAAGCTATTTATTTATACATCTTCCGCAAGATTTATAATTGCTACATGTAAGATGCTTTATCTGAAGTTTTAATCATCTAGTGAAATATGCCATGTGAAACCTTTTATAAGCTAAAAAATAATGAGTAGCCAGTAGCCAAATGACCATAGTGCCAAATAGTTTTGCCATTTCCTTCTAAACCTGCTTCCCACCCTTCCTCCCATTATCTTAATGCCAGGAGCATCTGTCACTCCAGATCAGAAGAGGATGCTGGGAGAGGCACAGGGGTAAGACGTAACATACGGAAAGTGGACTGAGAGTCTGGATGTTGAGCGATTTCGAAGCCTGAACACCCGGAACATCAAACCTCTTTCCAAGATGACAGCAAGAATGGTATTACCATTAAGAGATCCTTTCTTGGATTTGTGTTTTCCAGTGGGTTTCTCTGGCCTTGTGACAAGACATGGGACCATTAACAAGAAAACAGAGTAGAAGTTAAGGACAGGATATATATGTCAAGGACTTATTCTTGCTTAATCCATTGAAAATAAACTTTTCTGAAAATACCATAATTGAGATTATCTTTTTCTCAGGTCCTTGAATAATATACCACCCATATATTCAAAATCTCTAATTGTACCCCCTCTTTCAAAATAGACTGTCTAGAAAATCCCTATAAAGGGAGTCTAATAAACTAAAAATGCTATGAATAGATTGGTACACTTAGGATTTAAATCCTGAAGTCAAAAAACTCTTCTGAATAGTCTCATCATGAATTATTTGTTGTATAACCATGGATAAATTAATCACTATATTACAGATGAGAAAACTAGGGCTTGGACAAACTTAAAGTGTGTTCTTTGTGTTAACAGTGTTAACAGTCATTGAGTATTTAGGTACCAAGGTTTTGGCTAAGATCATGATCTCAATGGGTTAGACGAATGTACAACAAAATGTGAGTTTATATATTGATTTAATTCTAAAAAAAAAAAAGAAAAAACACTAGAGCTACCAAAATAAAATAATGATGTTAACAAGCTCATTATTTTATGAGTCTTTGTTTAGATTCACTTTTCAGCAATTTGTGGTTTTCATTGTCAATCAAAAGTGTGATATTAAAGGCTATTTTTTGAATTGCATATATTTATTTTTAATCCGTCTAGCTTTATTTCATTTTGGCCATAAATTTATAATTATACAATCTTTTGGATGGCTTGAGCATTTTAATAATAAAACACCCTTTTTTAAATAACATTCATTGGGGGTTAAAGTTAAATTTGTCTAATATTAATATAGTTATGCCATTTCCCTTTGGATTACTGTCTGAATATTATATATTTTTCATCCTCTTACTATCAACCTGTTTGTAAATGTGAATCTCAATTTGTCTCTTATAGCCAGCGTATAGGCAGATCATCTTTTTTTGTTTATTCTGACATCCTCTGCCTTTGCTTGGAGTATGTAGTTTATTTAAATTCAGTGTAATTGTAACTAACATCCATGTCTGACATTTTATTATTTGTTTTGTGTATGTCTCATGTATATTGTATTTTTTTAACTTTTCATAACTGCCTTCATTTTTCATAAATATTTTAAATGTAATGTATTAAGTCCCTTGAGGATTTGTTTGGGTTTTCTTTTGTTTTGTTTTGTTTTGTTTTGGTTTTCTGTTTTTGTTTGTACTTTTTTGTTGTTGTTTCAGGTTACCCTAGAAATTAAAATAAATATTTTATCTTAAAATTTTTTAGTTAAGATTAATATATACATATAATTTCAGTAGCACTATATATATATAAAAAACGTCAATATAATCCTGTTTTCTTTCTCCTAATTTTCTATTACAATGAGACAGATTAAATATTTATACATTATAAATTCATAAATTATTTAATTATTGCTTCATGCAGTTATCTAAATCAAATGATGTTAAAAAGAATTTACCAAAGCATATACATCTTTAATATCATTTATATTTACCTACATAGTTACCTTGCCCCTATTCTTTATTTCATAGTTGTAGATTTTTCTACTTCCTAATGTTTATTTTCTTTTTTACCTAAGGGATTCCTTTCAGTATTTCTGAGAGAGTAGGTCCACTGTTGACAGATTCTGTCACTGTTTGTTTAACCAGAATGTCTTAATTTCTTTGATGCTTTTGAAGGATGGTGTTGTTGGATGTAGAATTTTTTATTTATATTTTTTCTTTCTTTTTTTTTTTTTTAACTTTCAGCCTTTAAATATGTCAACCCCTGTCTCTTGGTCTCCATGTATTCTACTGACAAACTAGCTGTTAATCCACCCAGACTCTCCCGCAAGGGATGGCAGATTGATGACGGTGTATCTTTGTACAGATCGATTTGAGGTCTGTGGAATTCAGGGATATATGCATTTATACATTAACATTTTTCATTAAATCCTTGAAGTTTTCTGACATTATTTGTTCAAATATCTTTTCTGCCCTTGTTTCTTTCTTCTCACTTTCTGGTAGTCCCATTGTTTATATATATTGGTGCCTTAGGGTGGTTCCCTATCCCATTGTTTATATATATTGGTGCCTTACAGGTGGTTCCCTATTCCAAAGGTTTAATGCTCTGCTCATTTTTTCCATTCTTTTTTTTCCTGTTTACTGTATTATATAATCTCAGTTGGCCTATCTTCATGTTCAATTTTTTTTCTTTACTATTTTATAATGATTATTGAGCCAATCTAGTTAATTTTTCATTGTGGTCATTCTATTTTTCAAATCAAAAGTTCCTTTTTTTTTAATAATGTGTCTGTCTTTATTCATAGTCTCCATTTGACAGAAGAGTGTTGTCATATTTAAAAAAATTTTATATAGTTTTCTTTAGGTGTTTTAAAAATATATTTTAATAAATTACTTAGTCTTTTTCTAGTAAGTATAATTTGTACTTTCTCGGGGATAGTTCATAATGGATTTTTTCCTTATTATATGACATACTATCATACCTCATTTCATATTTGCTTTTTGTTGTTTTTGAATATGGGAGATTTTAAATAATGCAATGTATTGAGTCTGAATATTAGATTCCTCTTTCTACTCTCCTGCATTTGCTGTTCTTCCCGTCAATGAAATTCTCATCAGAGGTGAGATTGGAGAAATAAAGCAGCCTTATAAAACAGGGGGCCAACATTCCTTATACGTGAGATTCTCTGTTAGGTCATGAGGAAAAAGTATTACTAATTTCTTTAGGATTTAGTTGGTGGTTAGGTCTAAAAACAACTGATTGTATTCATTCTTTTGCAGTATTCATCGCCTTGATATGCAACGCACTACTATGGTGTTTTAGATGCAGCCATCTTTACTTCTGTCTGAAGTGTACATTCTAGAAGTCTCTATAATAGCAGTGTTCAGTGTTCTCAGAGGAGGAATTGGGCTTCCCATATGTACAAGGAAGGAGGTATAATTAGAGCATTAAAGATGGAAGAGAACCATATATGCAGAACACTGAAAGTAAAAGTGGCCAGTGGATTATGTGGGAGGAAATGAGTTTGGAAAAGTTAGAAATCACCATTTGTCCCACTGAGTCGATGTCCTTTTATGTAAAGGTGATATTCATTTGGATCCCTGTTTTATCAAAGATGAAGTTGAAGTAGTAAATTGGACCACTGACTTTCTATACTTTGTGTAAAACTTTAATTCCACATCACCAATACAAAATTTCCACACAAATTTGAAAGTAACGTAGCTCACTTGACCTCCTGCAGATTTTCACTTTTCTCTTTTCGTCCCACATAACAAGAAGGAACAGAGGCACGGTGACATGGCAACTGAGAATGTACCTGGTACGTATAAACAAGAAAGAAAAGAGGCAGGTGAAACAGAAATCTTCCAGTCTCAGGTTATAGTCATGTTAGTGAAATAATATTATGGAGATATATTTAGAAAACTGAGTGGGAGTTCCTGGCCCCTAAATTGCATGCTAAAGCTCTGTACAGGTATTTAATTATCCAGGGAGCAGAAACAGCTACAATCCTAAAAATGGTTGAGGCCTGTTACATTGCATATGAAAATCATTTTATTTATAATTGACTTATTTTGTGCTGACAAGATTATTCATTATAAAATAGGTTTACAGTAAATGGGCTCAGTAAGAAAGTTAAACATAAAAAGAAAGCAAGTATAGTCTTTTGAGCATTAACTGTTTGTAACAGCTAGTTGTGCAAGAGGAAAGGGAAGAAGTAATCTCAGAGAGACATACTTTCAGGACTGAAGGATTCCTGATGGGGTGTGTGTGTGTGTGTGTGTGTGTACATGTGTTGGCATCTCTGTGTGTGCACCTGTGATTTTAGAGATAGATATCCTTCTTACAGATACTTTTCACCTAAATTCTACCTCTTAGTACCAGACTCTAATGTCTCATGCAAGTGTATAAACAATGGCAAAGGAGTGTAAGTTCTCTGCAAACTTAGGGTTGGATAGCAAGTCACTGACAACAAGGAAGAAGAGTTGGCTGTGCTGCAATTCTGCAAACAAATGAGAAGAAAGGTTGCCATTTCAAAAAAATGAATAAATACTACCAACTTAGGGCAATTATACATGAATTCTCACACCATGGTAAGAGATCTCTCAGATCAATGGAACTGAAATTTTTGTTGCAATGTAGAAAAAAAATTAATGTAAAGGTAAGTACAGGTTAGAGTCCAATTGTTCTAGAATTGTAAGTCCAAGAATTCTAAGTAAATACATTACTCTGAAATTAAAAGAAATCTCTGAAGATTTTTTTTTTTTTACACAAAGAATAATAATGACATGAGGCCAAAAGCAATGATACAAAAAGAAATTCTTTAACTTCTTTCTCTGTAGAATAAAAGTAGCTGGAGACCCAAGAGAACAAAAATTGTAAACAATAAACAGAAATACAAATCTGTATCAAATTCTTTTAATCTAATCATTCTCAATGGATTTAAATCTTCCTTGATTTAATGAGAGAGAGAGCGAGGAAGGGGGGAAGAGATAGAGGGAGAGATGAAGGGAGGAAACGAGAGAGGAGGTGGGGTAAATTCTATCAGAAAACAGAGAATTTACACAAAGAAAAAAACCCATACTCCCATTTTTTTTCATTCATTCCTACTGCATTCTTTCCTAGAGGTATTATAGCATAATAGTAGGAGACTTTAGAATCAGACTTCCCTGGCTGTAACCTTATTCCTCATTTTTCTTATTTATAAAATAGTTAATATCTAAGTTTAGGCAAATTGTTGTACTTTCATCACCCCCCACTTCTCTTCCACACACACATACTTACACACCAATTTGACTTTCCCAAATCCTATGAGAAGTGCTTTTGTAGCTAAGAGTTGATTCAGAGATAAATAAGGAGCATATGATATAGAGATAAAAACAAAAGCTAAAATTTAGCGAATATGTATCTCTACAACAGAATATTTTTTATTAGTATTTTTTATTAGTTGGTTGTGTACAATATAGTAGGTATGTGTATGGCAGAGTTTATGGCCCTTTTGTTTAATGATTACCCAGTTGTCTAAAGCAATGCTCACCATAGAGTAATCTGCCAGTAAGTATATATTAAATGAGCAAATAAAAGGACAGATCAAGGAAACACGTATAGAAATCACATAACTTTTTGCTCCATTTCTATCTCTAAAACTGACACTAACAATTTTATTATATTAAGATGTGTAGTGTTCTATTTCAATAATTTAAAAGTCTCCATTGTATGTTTTACTAAAGAAAGGGAAAGGGGCTTTGTTAAGGAAAATGCTCTGTACTACATCTTTAGATTGTTTGATTGGAATTTCATGTGAATCTTAATTTGATTGTCCTCTGGTCCTTGAATTGGCCCCTCTTCCAATAAAGAGCTGGGTTGCCATCCTTTCTTGTTATTGGCGTAAACATTTTTCTTTTCCCCCTGCGGTTAGGTAGGAGATTCAGCAAGACAGTGACCTTTCCAATGATTTTGAAAATAGTTATTCCTGGAATGGGCCAAGATTTTGTATTGGGTCATGGATTTAACAGATATGGCAGCATATGATGCCCAGATGAAATCTCGTCACAATTCACCACTGATTGGCTCATGATGGAGGGAAAGCTGATTTGGACAGCCTTAAGCAAAAGATGGAAAGTGAAGGAAGAGGTCTAGGGTGCCTCTCTGTTATGGCACATTTCCAAGAGCCCACCTGGAAGGGAGATTAAATTAGACTCCCTTTGAAGGAAATAGGGTTTTTTAAGATTCTAAACATAGCTGGGTTTTAGGATGGAGGTCTAATCTTAAATGTAATTTAGAGAACATTAGCCTGCATCCCTCAGGCCCACATCTCTAAACGTGAAGCACAGAATTTTTTGCTAATGAAGGCAATGGCTTCAAGCAGAGGTCATTTGAAATCTGCAAGCAGAGAATAGAGAGTCCCTTTTCTGTCTCCATCAGACAGCTTTTGCTTTGTGATACTATTGTTCCCAGGCTTGCTTGATGCCATCTGCATGGGACACTTAAGGACCTTGCAGTTGGAAATACAGGAGGGAATGGAAATCTCATTACTAAATGAATCTGTGCCTTCTCAAGATTTGGGAAATGTGAGGGAATTTTCTCATCTTCATAATACTGATGTGCTCTTCATTGAGGCAGTGGATAAGAGAAAGGCAAATTCACACAGGACTATTACTGACCACCCTGACCACTCAGGTATTTAGCCTTCTGTGTTCTTGGTCTTAAAGAATGGAGATAATAAAAAAAAAATGGAGATAATTTTGTGAATAATTGGATGAGAGAGGGAACATGTAGTTCGATAGTTCCAAGGAAAGTATTTGCCAGACACAATGATTGTCATAGGATTGGATGGTTCAAAAAGTGATATAATTGATATCATTAAGGTGTGAAGTGAATACTTCAACATTTATGAAATATCCCCATCTTTTTGCATCAAGGAGAAAAGTATCCTGCAAAGTCTGGGGGCAAAAGCAATCACTTCCAAGAACATGAAGGGGTGTGTGTGTGAGAGAGAGAGAGAAGGAGGGAAGGAGGAGAGATTTAGATAGCAAGACTGCATGTAAAACAATGAAGGCATTTTTCAAGTCCTAAATTAGCTATAATTTCTACTATACATTAATTTTCCTTTAACCAGCCCTGGGCACCTAGAAGAATTTTAGTATCTTACTCCCCTCCGTTTCAGTGAGATGCTTGTAAATTCATTTTGCCTTATTATGGATAATATGCACACCAGGAGGGAGTTTATTTTTTAACTGTGGTTGGTCTTCCATTCAAAATTGCAAATGCCTCTCTAATTTTATGGGCCATGAAAGTCAGTTTCCACAGCCATCTCTTGCCTCTCTCTGCCTCACTACACTACTGGTCCATATTCTTTTGTGGATATCAAAGAATAGTTTTAGGTCAAGATTTTACCTTTTCTTAGATAAATATATATATATATTTTTTTACATGTAAATTTTATCTTTTCTTAGATAAATATATGTATATATTTATAAGATTTTACCTTTTCTTAGATAAATACATTTTTCTAAAATATGTTTATTTATAGTCTAAATAAATAAGTATATATATTCTAAGGTTTTATCCATAAATCCTGCCTTGCTATTTTCCACGTATGCAACTACCTATGGGTAGAGAATTTATAATGCACCAGGCAGCACGCTGAAAATTTATAAAATTATGTTTGTAAATTGTTACAGCTCAGGATATTAGTTATTATTAACCACGCTAGCTTACAGAAGAGTAAGAAGCGCAAAACAGATGAGTTTAAATAAGAGCTCATAAATGTCAGAGATGGATTCTAATTCAGGTCTGTCTCCTTTTTATTAATAACTCCATGCCACGCGTTGCCTTCTCTTACAATAAACTTCTTTCATTTAGACTCCCAGACTCTAATTTCTCATCTTATAATTTTTTCCCTAATTTTCCTAGTTCCTGGTGGCTGGAGCTTGAAATCTCATAATCTCCTGAAAGAAATCACCAAAGTAAATTTGTATATAAATTCATCTCTAGCTATAAGGAATAATTGGTACCAAAATTTTTCCTTGTAGCTGAAAATCCATATAACCACTCATTAATTCTCATTATAATTAATGTAAAAATGCAGTGTTACTATTAATGGATATAATTACATATTGTAGATAACTGTAAACTCTGCCATTATACTAATGAAATATAAAACATTCTCAAAGCAACTAGGAACTTGGTAGCAGCTGAACCATCAGGTTACCCCATTTTACCAGTTATTGGAGGCTTTCATAATACTTGTAATATATTTGAGAGCCAGTTTATCACAAAGTACAGATGATTTTAAAAAAAACAGTCAAATACAGTTTTGAAACAGGGGGGTAAGAGAATACATCATGCAGAGATTTACTTAACACACACCACAAAATAATAATAATATTAAAGAATCATTATAAGACAAGCTAAGATCAGGTCCCAGAGGGTGAGCTGCCAATATATCCTTTCTTAAATAAGCTAACTGCAGAGTTGTTTCCTTTTTTAAAATGATTTTCAACCCCAAATCACTGCAACAACCCCTGTCTATCACTTGGATACATAAATGCTTTTGCTTAGGAGAAGCTTTGGTGATCTTACCTCTCAGGGACAGCCTTTCCCTGACTACTTTATCATTCTAAATTCTTCTCCCTCTTCACTCTCACTCCATTTAACCTGACTTTTTATTTTTTTAAGTCCTTTTAATTTATTTTATTTCATTTTATTTATCTGTTTTTCTCTTATTCCTTATCTGTCATTGGTGCTGGAGTGAAAGCCCTGTGAAGTCAATGATCATTCTGGTTTGCTCACCTGAACAAAGGGCTAAAACATAGTAGATGTTCACAAATGCTTTTCTTTGCACTTACAATGAATGAATGATTGGGTCGTTAGTTATTCCTTCTTATTAAATATGAGAAGATGATGTTACACCACTCAAAGACCGATTTGTCTATCTCTGCTCGGGCTGACAGCCTCCACTCACCCTGACCACCTCACCACGGTTTTCATCCCCACAAATGTTTACCTACCTCAACCCCCAATTGCCAGTATCCATTTATTCACTGGTTTGTACCTAGTAACATAGGACATAATTCAGCATATCTAATATATAAATCAATAAGAATGAAAAATTCAAATATGATCTTCTGATCCCATAGATTTCTATAATCAGCTCTCTGAAAAAACAATAAAAGAAACTTTTTTGCTCTTGAACTTAAGCTAAAAGATGTGTATAACTACGGCCTCTATTTCCTAAGTTCTCATTTTTTCCCTTACACTTGACCACCTCCTGCCCAAGGGTGTGTTTGAGAGAGTCATCAGGGACAAATTTAATAGATATTAACTGAGTGAGTCTGCACCTCACTAGATTACTCTGTGCTTGTTGCCCAGCAAACCACTCTTGAAACTTTCCTTCTCTGGGCATCTATCTAGCACAGAACCTTCCCTTGAGATTCCTTCTGCACTTGGGAACTTATTCCTGGTCTTTCTGCCATCTCATCTACTCTAACCCTTCCTTGCTACAGTAACTGGGCCTTCGTGTCTACCATTGGTCACCCTGCAAATAATTCACTCATTATACAACTTTTATGTGTCTATGGTGCCTAGACTTTTACCTCTAAGAGAAAACCTCCATGTTGTCCAGACTTGTCTCTCCACTCATCTCTCTTTGTTTTTTTTTTTTTTTTTTTTTTCAGTTTTGGCCAGGGCCGTGTTTGAACCCGCCACCTCTGGTACATGGGGCTGGCGCTCTTATTCCTTGAGCCACAGGAGCCGCCCTCCACTCATCTCTTTAGCGTCAGCTCTGATAGTTATCCTGCCATCAAGGTGTGACTTCCCGAAATAATAACAAAGAAAATATTCATCAAAGGGTTTTACAAAATCTTCTCTGATTTTTCCACTGCCTGTCTCTCCAAATACGTTTCATGTTGAATTACCCTTTTCCCCAAAAAGCTGACCATCTTGGGAAAATTCTACCCTGTGATCCTGCCTCACTTTCCTTTATTTCTCTCCTGACATAGTTAGTTTTATTCTTGACCTTTAAATGTTAGCATATGAGCCAGGAGGGGCAGCATGTGTCTGTAGTCCCAGCCACTCAGGAGGTTCAGGCAGGAAGGATCCCTGGAGCTCAAGAGTTTGAGGCTGCAGTGAACTAGATACCACTTCCCTCAGTGGGGAAGCACTGGCCAGCAGAGACAGAGACACGTCCCCAAATAAATACATAACGAATAAACAGTCACCATCACAATTTTTTTCTTTTAAATTTGAGGATCTCCTGGGCTAACCCAATGAAGGTAAACATGTTTTTTATTTTCTTTCGCAGAACCCCAAAATGTATCTTCATACTATTTCAGAGCTCTGTATTTCTTCCAGTGTCTATGTGTGATTTAGAAATATATTACTCCTTCACAAGATGGATTGCAAATGTCACCCTCTCTGTGTGAGCAAATAATACTTTTTCCTCCAAGCCGCCGGAGCCCCACATCGTGACCATGACACCCAGCTGGGCTATGTCGTCAGGTTGATTTCTGTCTCTGGCCGGGCCCCTGCCCCTTGCCTGAGCACTTTATGCAGGACACACTCGTGAAGGCTCATACTGATAACACACTGCATAATACATGAAAGATTTTTGTTATGTGTGTTGGGGCTATTGCCCACGCCCGCACTCTGTTAGATCCAGGAAGGCAGGAGCCATGTCATTTTCATTTGCAGTTGTGTATCCAGAATTCAGAAGCATCTCTGGCAGAAGAGAGAACCACCCATTAAACATGGGCCAAATAAATAACTATGACAGGTGTTTGTGAAAAGTTCGAGATTATTTATTTTGTACTTTACTTTTCTCAGCATAGACGACTATACAAAGGTCTTCAGCACCAGGTGAAGGGGGAGAAGAAAATGAGTTCACATATGTACCTGCTAAACTCCCTTCTATGAATAAGAATTTCATAGTTTGTTATTATATCCCAGTATCACTGGCTGAGCCACACGCCTCTTTTGCCTGGCAGTTGTGTTCACAAAATACAGTTTCCTCCTCATAGTTGAGGATAAGCACAGGCTCAAAATTTCTGGCAAACATGAGGTCAGGCACATTTGGTTATAATCTATGTTGCAAGCATAGGAGATATTGAGACATCCCAAAATTATGTCTCGGATTAGATATTACAGGTAAAAAGAGAAATTCTTTTGAATGTATTCCCAGGAAGAAAGATTAGGCTGAGTCATACTAGAAATCATGTTTCTAAGCATACTTAGCTTGTGTATGTAAAGAAAGTCCCAGCAAAAAGTGACAAAACATTTCTGGAACTGTTCACCGGTAATGTAAAAAAAGCCTGACTTTACCAGAGAGGAGCGAAGATAGCAAGATAAAGATTCCATAAAAATCAAGGGATATTTCAATTTGATTTGAAAGCAGAACTTTGCAAAGATCATTGCCATAAGAAAGATTATTTGTGGATCTTGTAGGAACCCTGTTAATGCAAATAAGTGAGTTTTTTTTTTTTTTGGTCCCTCCTGGGAATGTCACCTGATGGCAATTCCGCATTCATGGACTGTGAATGTCAGTCTTTGTAATGAGGTAAAAAAATGTGATTTTGGTCTAATTACTTCATATTTTAGAGTGTTAGTCTCTTAGATTAAGAGATCTACCATTAGAATGATGGTAAAAATAGCACGTATTTTATTGACATTTATACGAACTTATGAAAATAGTATCCATAATGCTTAATCAATTACCAGCTTATTTTTTTCTCCTGATTAATTCTTTGTCCTTGTTCTATCCTCTGATAGTTGATGACATTCCACAGAATTGAAGGGAACAATCACCTTTCTTTGCCAGAGCTCCTGACTCTTATACTACAGACAAAACTGTAGCTTTCGTGGCAATTTCCAGGAATGATTTATTTTCATTTTCCAGGCAGAATACTAGTGGGTTACTTTCTGCAATGACTAGCTTTGGAATTCTGCACAGCTTTCTTGATTGTCCTTAACTATGCCCATGCACTCCTTTAAACACACTTGGGCCTTCATGGGAATGTTGTGTGTCTTTGCTCTTAGGACACCAACCTGCAACTCCTGTTTCTGCTCTGCACACCCAATAGGAGCCAACTGAACGCTCCTTACTGAGTAACACGGTATAGAGGAACAATTCTGCAGAAAGTTAAAATTGAATATTTCAATTACCCAGACACAAACCTTTTAAAACTCAAAGCACATCTAATAACATCCAATGGACGAAGCCAATAACTACTTTTTTTCCCAAAGAACTATGTCATCCAAAGTTGGAGTAGGATGAAGAACCTGGGTCAAAGGAAAAGACCAAGCCATGTGGGAGCCAACAAGGTGCACCTGCCATAAAGGAAATAATCAGAAGAGGTGACCAGGACCATTTCAGAGTGGGATCTCAGAAAGGTACCCTCGATTTTTATCAGGGTCTTCTGTGTAGGCCAGGAGCCCCTTCACCTTGAATATGGCCATGTTGTGCTCACTTGTGGTTCCAGGTGAGCTGGGCGGACACAATTCCAAATCCTTTGGATTACAATAGCTTCATATTGCTTACCACATTCTCCTCTAATTCTTCCTCTCCTCTGGAAGAGATTTTTGAAAAATGTTGGGCAAACCATTCAGAAAGGTTTTTATGTCAAGTTATATCGAGTTTCCTGCACTTGATGAGAGGTATTTCATAAGTTTTGATGTTAGTGATGAGTTGGTAGGTGTAGTGAAAAGAATTGGTTTAATTATCTTCTTCACACGTCTCTGTCCGGAGATGGAGCACTTAACTCATCCTAGGAAACAACCTTGAAGACATCTTCATCATAGCCCCACGGACACATTAATGAGAGTGTTTTTAATTCCTCATTAAGGAACTTCGTGCTAATGTGTGCCATCCTCAGCATTATTAGCACCGGATAAAAAGGAAGAGAGTGATCACGTCTCAGTGTGATTACAAAGCCATCATTGGTTAAAATCATCACTGTGATTACAAAATCATAATAACAAAGCTCAAAGAATTAGTTTCCACATTCTTTGGTGACAGAATTTTTTCATGCACAAATGTAGAAATAATATGAGCATAACGTATATAAATGACAGACTATAAAAGTCTATTACTACAACATGGGCCTTTCAGGAACATCTCAAGCAGTTAAGAATATCATGTTATGAAAATGTCTTTTCTCACTGCAAACACAGATAAAATTGATAAGTTATTCTTGCAGATTTTTAGGTCAGTCATACAGTGGCTGTATCAACTCAGTACAAAAAGTCTGCATTTCTGTAAATGGTCTTCCTGATAAGACAAACAAAATGTTAAAGAACAAAACCTCTCTGTTATTTTTACTGGGAAACTAAAGTTATTTTGATACTGTCTTTATCCTATTTAGCAAACTTCAAAAGGATTTCAACTTTCTTTTTCTGTGTGGAAAAAGTGGTCATAATAAAATCTACAGCTTTGATAAGTACTGTGGGGGGCTGAGGCAGGTGGGTCTCTTGAACTCAGGAGTTTGACACCAGCCTGAGCAAGAGAAAGACCTCGTCTCTACTAAAAATAGAAAAACTAGCCAGGCATTGTGGTGGGTGCCTGTAGTCTTAGCTACTCAGGAGGCTGACGGAGGAAAATCACTTGAGCCTAAGAGTTTGGGGGTGCTGTCAGCTTAGGACACCATGGCACTCTACAAGGGCAACAAAGTGAAATTCTATCGCAAAAAAAAAAGTTAAATTGGACAGCCCCTGTGGCTCAGTGGGTAGGGTGCTGGCCTCATATACCAAGGGTGGCGGGTTCAAACCCCACCCCGACCAAACTGCAACAAAAAAATAGTCAGGCTTGTGGCAGGCGCCTGTAGTCCCAGCTACCCAGGAGGCTGAGGTAAGAGAATCGCCTAAGCCCAGGAGTTGGAGGTTGCTGTGAGCTCTGAAGCCACAGCACTCTTTGAAGGGTGATAAAGTGAGACTGTGACACTAAAAAAAAACATTAAATTAAAAAAAAGAAAAAAGAAAACCTGTAGGTTTTGAGTAAAACACATATTCTGGAAGAGATTTTTGAAAAATGTTGGGCAAACCCATTCAGAAAGGTTTTTAAGTCAAACAGAAAGTTTCCTTCAACTGTAATTTACTCGATACCTTAATATATCAAATAAAATGTGGGGGTTATGATCCAGTGGTGATGGAAGGTCTATGGCACTGTTAGCTGTTCTTTCTTCTCATTCATGACAATTAGCAGCACCTGTTAATGTCTGTGGAGTTTTGAAAACAATTGATGTGACATTGAGTTCCCTGCACTTGATGGAGGAGGACAATAAAATCAAGAGAGGCCCAGAAAAGTGGCTCATGCCTGTAATCCTACCACTCTGGGAAGCTGAGGTGGGTTAATTGCTTGAGTTCAGAAGTTTGAGACCAGCTTGAGCCAGCATGACCCTTGCCTCTAATAAAATAGCCGGGTGTTATGGCAGGCGCCTGTAGTCCCGGCTGCTCAGGAGGCTGAGGCAAGAGAATCGCTTGAGCCAAAGAGATTGAGGTTGCTGTAAGCTATGACGCCACAGCATCATAGGCTGAGCAAGTGACACTCTGTCTTTAAAAAAGACACAAAATTGTGTTATAACCAAAGTGAGTATAAAAGAGAAATGCCAGCACACTGAATCCAAATTAAGCAAAGGTCCGTTATTGATGGACGTTATTGAGTGGACTCACCCCTCAAAGTCTTTTGACCCCTAGAAGGGTGGAAACCTTTTATAAGGGGCTTTCGGTGGGGGAGGGGGAATCCTTAATGCAAGCCAAATTTGACAAGAGCCAACACCTGGTAAGGGGAGTCCTTACAAGGGGAAGCTGGGGTTTTGCATTTATTACTAAACTCTTTCCGCTGAGCTTCCTGTCTTACAGGGGCAATGTTGAAAGTCCTTAGCAAGATGGAGTTGGGGCATAACAATTGTATGTTAAGATCATACAATTTATGGACTGAGTCATATAAATCCTTGTTTTCCTCAAAGTACTCAGTCATTTCGATATGCACCTCACAAATTAATGGTTCTATTGAACTGGATTGGTATTCTATTAGCCCCCACACAAACTAACTTATTTTCTAAAGGCCATACTAATGTTAAAGTAGGTTAAATCTTTTTTTTTTTTTTAATTAAATCATAGCCGTGTACATTAATGCAATCATGGGGTACAATGTTCTGGGTTTTTTGAAATATTTTCATCAAACTGGTTAACATAGCCTTCATGGCATTTTCTTAGTTACTGTGTTAAGACATTTATACACTTAGTAAATTTCACATGTACCCTTGGTAAGATCCCCCATAGGTGTCGTCCCACTGATTACCCTCCCTCTACCCATCCTCCCCCCTCCCTTCTCATCATCAACATTTAAACCTCCAATGACAACTTTTATAAAATAACATACTTTATACCCTCTGTCATTTTTACCAAAACGCTGCCTAACTCGTGGTGGTTCATATCTGATCTCTGTGCCAACATGCTCATTGCTGTGACTGGAACCTGGGGGATAAAAGTAATGTGTACATTTAAGTATCAATGAGGCGGAGGACTTTTCTGAAAGTTTTCACCAAAAATCATTGAGAGGGAGAATCCTAGAATCCTATCTTGGCCACTGCAAAGGAAGAAGAGATAAATAAGCTGCGGGGGAGGGGGGCAGGATTTGTTGGCATGAAGGTCATTGTTTAGTATAATAAGGGAACTCTTCTTTGTTACGGACTTAAAAACCAGCCTGGAAGTTTCCTGGGGCATGAGCTATATTTTGTCAAAACCCAGCACATGACAAGTTCTGCAAGTATATACTGAAGTGAAAGTTAAAAGCAATAAGAAAGAATGAGTAGGAAACCATTTCTAATCCTTGGCAGGAGAATGGCAGAGTTATGTGTGGTGTTCTAGGAAATTTACTTGATCATAGATATTTCCAAAGATTGAAGAGTGTGAAGATTAAGGACAAAGAGACTTATCCAGTAGATAATGCAATAGCCTATGTAAATAATCATCACCTCTACCCAGTGAAGAATCAAGCCTACACAAACAAGATCAATTTCTTGCGTATTTCTTTCTCCAGCCACCTTCCTTGACCTTTTCTGTTTTCTGAATGCCAATTACAGCTTCCCCACACTTTATCCGTTCCTGTGCATACTGTCATATATACCAGGACCACATCATCTAATGATCTCCACATGTTAAATTTTTCTCTCCCATTAGATGTGTGTGACCAAGGTCTGTGACTTATTCTTCAGTTTTACTCCCAATTACACTCATGGCCGAGCTGTGCGCAGTGTGGATTCTTGGTAAGTAGATGTTGATATTCTTAATATGACCCCATTAAGAGGAAGGAAAGTAAATTAGATTGACTACATCACTTCTTAAAAATCTGTGTGTCTATTGATTCTAGCAGTGATGTCTATTGAGTCACATAATGATACTCAAATTCTATTTTTTGAAATGTGGCTATCTACACCAGTGTTTTTCAGACTTTTTAATCTTAGGGCATACTTGTACCTACAGTTAAATTTCTGTGGCACACTTAAATTGTGTTAATCCAAAAAAAGGATTAAAAAAAGAATATGTATAGTCTTCATTGAACTTCTTTTGAAAATAATTTAATTAGTGATTTTTTTTTGCAATTGATACAAAATAGTTGTACATATTTATGTGATACATGTGATACAAGAATCCAATGTACTCAATTCTAATGTGAAGCCAGTGGATGGTCTAATCCATTCCCACAAAAGAGAAAAACTCCAGTAAATTTAAGGTAGGGGAGCTGGGTGTGGTGGCTCATGCCTGTAAACCTAGCACTCTGGGAGGCCAAGGCAGGTGGATTGGTTGAGCTCAAGAGTTCAAGACAAGTCTGAGAAAAAGGGAGACCCTGTCTCTACTAAAATAGAAAAACTGAGGCAAGATGATCGCTTGAGCCCGAGTTGGAGGTTGCTGTGAGCTATGATGCCACAGCACTCTACCCAGGGCAACAGCTTGAGACGCTGTCTCAAAAAAAAAAAAAAAATTTGAAGTAAGGGATGGGGGAATGAGGGATCAATGAGGTAATCTTGAGATAAATAAGAGTTTTTCTTGCAATAAGTTTTCTAAGAACTTTTATTATGCAGACAAACATTTTCACCAACTCTTAGCTATGTCTACCTTTTTGCACATGTCTCATGAATTATATGATTCTGAATTATATGATTACTGAATATATTCTGAATATTCTAAATGTGTTCTAGAAAAATGTATATTTCTATGGATGTGTTTTTAATTAATATAGATGTTATCATACCATCAATTTCGTTCCATATTTTACATTTTTCACGTAAGAGTGTTTTTGAAATGGATGCATGTTGGTTTATGTGCGTTTATTTTATTATATTACTTCTAAACGTCCCACGGTAGCCTTTCATATTTAATAAGTGGAAACAATGTCCATTCTCCTGGTGTGGACTCAGCGATCTCGAACCTCACTTTAAAAAATGTATAAATGTCTTAACACAATAATCAAGTAAATGAGGTGAAAGCTATATTAACTAGTTTGATGTAAGCACTCCAAATTGTATATAAAATCAGCATATTGTACCCCATAAAAGCATTATTGTATACATGATCTATTTGTATATGACTTAATTTAAAAAAAAAAAGAAAAGACAGCATAATGAATAACATTGGCTGCATTCACTTGAGATTCTGTGAAGGGTTTCTCTGGGATTTACCCCCACAACACAGCTAAGCTGGGTCTAAAGAGAAATTCAGTGTGGGTGGCGCCTGTGGCTCAAGGAGTAGGGCTCTGGGCCCATATACCAGGGGCCTGGGGGGGCGCGGGTTCAAGCCCGGCCATGGCCAAAACTGCAACAAAAAAATAAATAAATAAAAGAAAGAAAGAGAGAAAGAGAGAAATGCAGTGTAGGAATCTTCTTATTTCAAACATTTTCACCAACTCTTAGCTATGTCCACTTTTTTGCACCTGTCTCATGAATTTACAATGATAGGTTACTATTTTTATTTGCATTTTTAAAATAAAATGAGTCTGAGTTTTGGTTCATAGACTTGGGTTTGCTTCTGCACCCCAGGTAAGAATTTCATAGTTTCTTATATTGTTTCACTTTTTGTCATGTGGTGATGTTTCCTTGTTTTATGCTTAACACATTGGTGAGAAGTTTTTCTTACCTGATAGTGTGAGAAATATCTTCCCTTCTTATCTCTCCACTTATCTTACTTTAATTTTATATGGAAGAATAGAGCTCAAACATACTGAAATTAAATTAAAAAAATGTTGACTTGGGTACAAAATTCTGTTAGCATTTTGATTACAGCAAAATAAAGATGGTAGAGTGATTGTTAGTAAAGTCAACATTTTTAACATTTTCCTTTCATCAATGATATATTACTCAGATTTATCAGCACTCCTGAAATATCTCCTTAGTGTTAATAGTATGTCTATTTACTCTGCTTTTTATGTTTTTGATGATATTATCTGAAAGGAATAACACAATCTCCCTCTTTTTCATAAATCTTTAAAACTTTATTTCTGTTTTTGGTTTTCTTTGCGTAGGTGTTTTAGTCATAACTTTGAATATCTTACCAAGCAAAGCGAATAGGACAGGTTTTCTTATCTTCAACATAAAGGAATGTGCCTTATAGTTCCTATCAACTATTTCATTTGCTATGGAATTTAAGTAGATGACCTTTTATTAATTTGAAGACATTCTCATTTATGTTTATTCCTTAGTTTTCTGAGAGATTTTTCTTAAGTAGCTCATGAATTCTATCAGACATTTTAAAATGCATTTATTGGAATGAAATATTCATATGACAGTTTTGTCTTTGAGAGTTAACTATTAGATTATCTTTATATTCTTAGCATAAATTAGATCAAAACAAGAGGTGCCTATTAATGCACTATTAGATTCCACTGCTGTTTTTAATAATAATAGAAAAATAACAGGTAGGTGAGTATCTCTTCTTGCTATATCTCTGCCAAGTTTTCAGATACACATGATGTCTTTTTTAGGGATCTTTTGGCCTTCAGGGCCCTGCTTTTCACTTGTGATATCTTTTTCCATCTGTCCCATCACTCACCATAATGTCCAATTTTTTCTTAACTGTCTCCCTATGGCATAGCATAATAAATATGTTTCTATCCCTGAACACTTTAAGCAAAAATTGTTTTGAAATGGTGTTCTAATTTTAAAGCATATTTATTACTATATTAGTGTATATATATACACATATGCATGTATACAGTGTATATGCATACATGCCCACACATAAGGTGCCAAAAATGTATACACATCTTAAGAAAGGAAAAATATGTATTAAAATTACAATGTGTACATTTACTCAATATATACCAATAACAAAAGTTCAATACAAGTCACATTGGTACTTCTTATAATTGCAGAAGTCAACTGTGACCTTAGGATTATCTATTTAATACAGTACTTTTCCTTTCTTAAAATGTGAATACATTTTCTGGCACCCTGTGTGCGCGTGCATGTGTGTGTATGTGTGTGTGTTTGTGTGTAAACACAATGCTATGATTTATAAAACAAGAGCTATGTCTAGTTATTGCAGAAGATTAGATGCTCTTAAGGAGAGTGATTGAGTTTTTTCTCTCTTTTCCCAAACCCAACACATCTAGCACAGACTTATAACATGATACATGCATCAAAATAGCATTTTTAAATTAGCTTTTAATATAAGAAATTTTTATAATTATTTTTCATAAGACTTTCTCTTCAGCCTGACATTGTCTATCTATTAAGTGCCAACCCCAAATTTATCAGCAAGTGTCAATAAACAAACAAAAAAATAAGTTTTCAAGGGTGTTTTTTATTGATATATTTTATCATACCTAAACCACAAAGATGAAATATTTCTTCTCTTGAGAATTAGTTTTCAGACCAAAGACAAAGGATTTACCGCAGTAATGCTTCCTCGATAACATACTATGTGTATACACAAAGCTATATGTGTGCTTTTTTTATTTTTCAACTTTTAGGTAAGTATAGATAAATGTTCCAGAGTTTCATTTCCTCATTTCCATTAAGAAACATTTCCAGTAAGTAAATCCATCATACCCCAGCCACAGTGACCTAACTCACCAAAGTGGAGCCTCTATTATTTTTCAATTTCTAGAAAACTAAAATATACAAAGTTATAAGTCTGATTGCACCTTTTCTTTTTTTTATTGTTGGGGATTCATTGAGAGTACAAGGAACAAGTTTACATTGACTGCATTTGATAGACAAAGACCCTCTCATAATTGTGTCCCACCATCAAAAGGTGTACCACACCCCACGACCCTCCACCCTTCCCTCCTTCCCTTTCTCTGCTTTCCCCATTCCCCACCCCTCACCATGTACTAGGTCATTAATTTTCCTCATATTAGAATTGAGTACATGGGATTCTTGCTTCTCCCTTCTTGTGATGCTTTCCTAAGAGTAATGTGTTCCACTTCCATCCAGGTTAATGCAAAAGATGTACAGTCTCCATCTCTTTTAGTAGCTGAATAGTATTCCATGGTATACATATACCACGGCTTGTTAATCCATTCCTGGGTTCGTGGCCTTTTCTCCTTAAGACTCATCAGGTCTCTTGTAACCTTTATTGACCCAAGTATTGTTATATAGAAATTTCCACATGTGGTAATGTTTTCTGGGTGGGCCTTGCAATAGTTAATTTTATATGTCAACTTTACTAGGCCATAGTGTGCCCAGATGAAACATTATCTCTGGTGGGTCTTTGGGGATATTTCCAGGTGAAGTCAGCATTTGAAGTGGTAGAACTCAGTAGAGTAAATTGTCCTCCCCAAGGTTGGCCTCATCAAGGTGCCAAATAGGAGGGAGAAATTGGTCGCCATTTTTTTTCTGAGCTGAAATATCCTATTTCATTTTCTCCAGTCCTTATACTAGGATTGACACTATTCTCTCCCCTGATTCTCAGGCTTTGAACTCAAACTGATCTATAACATGGGCTTACTTGGGTCTCCAGCTATCAGGCAACAGATCATAGAGTTTCTCTTCCTCCATAATGTCCTGAGCCAATTCCTCATATAAATATCTCTTTATACATATTTGTACTGTTGGTTATGTGTCTCTGAAGAATCTCAACTAGTACAGTCCCTTATCTACATATAGAAATTTCTAAAGGTCTCTGATTTCCACTATCTTTTCTGTAGTTGATCGTTAGATAAGTTATGATGTTAGCCTTTGGTGAACAAATCTACTTTTTGTAAATAGCCCCACCAACCCCATGGTTGTTTAAGCTATGCACTCTAGGAATTATCTTTAAATTTTATCTTTCCTTCATTTTGCACATCCAATGAAGCAGTCATGGCTACCAATTTTATATCCCAAATGCATCTGGAATTTATCTAGTTCTTCTATCTCTTTTAGCACTCCAAAGTCAAAGTCAAGATAATCTCTTCTTTGGTCAACCCCCTACCTGGGTTTCTCACATTCATTTTTGTCTCCCATGCTCTTAATTTCATACAGGAACCAGAGTCTATATTTTATAATTATAACACAGATCATATAATTCCTCAGCTTTTGGATTCTTTCAATTGCTTCCCCTTTCAAATCTAAGTTCCTTATCCTGGTTGGCAAGAATGTAGGTAATATAGTCTCTGCCCAGTTCTCTACATGTGTTGTGTCTCCTTCACCTTTACCCACGGTTATCTGGAGCTCCTTTTCATTTCTTGTATACACCGTTGGTTTAATGCAGGAGAGCAAGGAACACAAAAATTTCCAAACACTTTGCTATGGTTTCACGTGGAAGTTCAAATATCATCCTGTCCACTCCTAGTAAAACATCTATTTTCCCATCCATCTGTTGTGTTCTATAATATCACTTTTTTTTCTTATTTCTACTCATCTACATTACTTCCACACCACTAGATCTTTGAAGAAATAGAACTTTTCTGTCCTATTTAATGCTATAGTCCCAACTCCTAAATTAAATGGAAAGTCATTGGTACATATTTGTTAAATAATTAAGGGTACTGGTAATTCTGTCATGTGCAGAACTTATCAGGGTCAGAAACACTGGCAGCAAAGGCCTTTGAGAGATCCCATCAGCATAATCATTTGTCTTCAGGTGCCTGGACCTTAGCGTGATGTTATCATGATGCTCGTAATACGATGTATCCCTCCAAGACTCATTCTAACTCAGCCCATGTGCCTTGGCAGGCTTAGATAGATATTCTTTCTCTGCACTCTCAGAACACTGTCTGTGTTGCTCTTCTACAGCATAACCAAATCTAATGTTTTATCCTTTGTTCCTTTCTATAATTTACACAATGTGACTTCACGTCTTTGAGAAATAAGGGACATGCGCTAGGCATATCTTTTTTTTCTATCATTAGTATAATATCTAAAACATACTTTTTAGGAAAAAAATGTGTTCCAAAGGTTCTTTTTTTCAGTTTATTTGTAATATTGTTATTTATAGCTCTAACATTGAGCCTATAACATCCATTCACATACTCAACAATCAGACTTGACAAATATAAAATAGGTATGAAACATTAGAGGTTGAGTGAAAGAAAACCTAAGACACCTTTAGATAAAATTGTCATCAGGGTAAAGCATACATTGGGAAAAGAATGTCTCTTAAATTGTCATGTTCAATCTTAGACCACAGTAGTTAAAATCTTGCTCATATTTATGAAGAGTCATAGGATGTCCCTGGAGATCTTTTCATGTACAAAGGAAATCTCAAGAAATTGAAATTTGTTTTGAGTGACCTCTCATTTCCTTTTCTGGTCCTGGCCTCTGGGTTCATGGAAGCCATAGCTTTGTGTAGTCTCTCTCTTCAGACAGCATCTGGTGATATTCCTCCTAGCAACCCTCTTCTGTAATCTGTGAATAATAATAGAGACATCTATTATCTATTAGTAGAGATAATTGAAAGAGATATCTATTATCTATTAGTAGAGATAATTAGTAGAGATAAATGCAATACTTGCATTCCAGGTGTGAAATAGATGGTGGCAGGTAACTCAAGTTGGGCGAAAAGTACCCAAAGGCACCATTTTCTCCAGCAAATGCCTACTGACCTTGAGACCTAGATGAAACTTCCATAAACAGGGAAGGGGGGAGAATAAATGCAAAGCCACACTGTCACAACCTAGGAAATGATCCAGACAACCTAAGTTCCAATCTTGCTTCCCTCACTTACAAGACGTGTGATTTAATGCTGAAAATTTCTCAGGAAATCTTTGGACCTCATTTTTCTCATCCAAAAACCTTCCACAATTTAGGTAAACCTAGAGTGTCCCGGGAGCACCCAATTTCTGTATGTCTCTGAAAGTCCCAAATGTCTCATTCATCCTAAGATACGGCTCTTTTTATAATTTTCCCTTTTAGATTTTTTTTTTTAATTGTGATTTTTGTTGTACCCATTCTTCAGCACATATCTTTTCTGAAAACTTCTCTTGAAAGCCCATTTTGAGTCACTCACTTCCTCCTCATAACACTATATATAACTTAATTTCTATTTCTTACCATTACAAGCTTCACATTATAATCACAGACATAATTCTTTCATTGAAAGTTAAAGGATTTAATATCAGGCCAATGTAAGTTTAAATCCAAATTTGAATACTACTTAAGCACAGGCAAAGAACACTTCCAACAATTACTTCACATGAGATTGATCAGCACCATTGTGTAAGAAAAGGAAATAAATTTGGGGATGCCACCATATTTAATTTTTTCATATCAACACGGTGCTTAATAAATGTAGTAGATCAAATTCTTGCCCTTCAAATAATCCATTGAATCAGAGAACTTTTTAATTGTATGTTCCCCATAATATTAGGACCATGCCCAAAATACTAGGACTAGAATATCTTAAATATCAAGAATGTACCATATAATCTATAAATATGTACCAGCTAAGAAGAAAACAATAAAAATAAGTGTCTATTTTCATGATAGACCTTTAAGACATTTTTTCTTCCAATAGCATAAAAATAAATAACTACAAGAGCAAATAATATATTCAACACTGTTTGGCCAAATAAGTAACAGTGCAAAAAACTTTGTACAAAAAAAAAATAGTATTGAAATTTAAAAAAAAATAAAAATGAGAAGGAAAGTATTGCTTGACAAATATATTTCACAGTGCTTTTCTCATTATTGGAATGTTATTGAAACAAGGAAATGATGAATGCCTCAGGAAATGGATACCTCAGTTACCCTGATTTGATTAATCCATGTTGTATGCCTATATCAAAACATCAGATGTACCTTAGGAATATGTACAATTGTAGTAACCATAATAGTTTAAACATTAAAGTTTTTAAAAATACAATGATAAAAAAGTCTAAATTCAGCTTCACAAGTGAAACAGCTTCACATGTTTAATTTTAATCCCAGGTATTGTGAGCCATCATTCTGTTCACAAACAAAAACCTGCATTTAAAACCTTTTACCCTCAATCCAATTTCTTTCAAGTTCAAGATTATATTCAGCAACACAGAGATCCACAAATCCAGGGTTTGGGTAGTATATGGGAATGTGAGATTAAAAAAAAAAAAAAAGGCAAATGTAAATTATCCCCCGTACCTTAATTGAATGTACTGTGTATAGACCCACATATATGAATATATACACACATAGATATGTATATTCTTTTCAGTCCTGATATTCATGTTAAAACTGTGCATTTATAGAGCTTTTATAGTGATGCCACTGTTACCTTATCATTTTGACTGACAATGATAGGATTTCAGTCATGCTCAGCCTTTCCGACAGTGCCACTGATGGGATTTTTTGAAATCTTATTACTGGTTGCACTGCCTTGATCTCAGATGGAACTTTCAATCAAAAAGGCAATCAGAAGGTTATACATTCGTGAGATTCCCTGCAAAGCCAGCGATCGCATAATACAACTTGTTGGAAGGGTCTACTTGCCTCTAGTCCTTATGTGGCTATAAAGAGTAATTGGCTACTTAGCTCTCAGCACCCGCTTTTCCTTCTCCAAACTACAGCATAGCCCAAAACTCTGTTGAGTCTCAGTGTGGAATCTGGCCGCTCCTAGGAGATTTCGAAGTCTCATGCCGAGACTTGTCTTACTTTAAGCATCTGATTAAGCAAACTCTCCCAAAGACACATTTGTCTTTTTCTAAGCATCCTGGCTTCACTGGTGATACCAGTGAATCAAAGTTTTCTTTTCTTTTATATATACACATATGCTTTCCCCACACATTTTTCCCAAAACATTTTCACTGCAAAACTCATACCCTATAAATCATAATTCTGCGTGGCAAGGTTAACACACACAGCAAATTTTAATAAACAGCAAATTTTAATCACCCTATTATAAACTTTTTAAAATGTATTATAACTACACACATAAAAATTATTGCAAGGTATGCCCTCCTAATATTCTATATTGTGCATATATGAACATTTAAGAGACGTTTTAGTGATAAGATCTCATGTGGTGCACAATTACTTAGGGATGTATAGTCCCCAGATAGGAATCTTGAATAGTCAGGTGGGCAGAGGGAGAACATTTTGTCTCACTTTATTTCCACTTAACTCTTCTTCCATTAGGCAGAGAGCCCTTGTCTCTGCTATGTCAATACTGACGAAATAGAAAACAATAAACAAAGATTAAAGTGGTCATTTAAATGAAGTTTTAAAATGTGTTATCTAGCAGGTTGAGTATGAGGTACTTAACTCCTGAAAATGATTAGGAACCTCATAGACCTCTTTTGGTTAGGGAAGCTGTGAAAAGTCTGTTGCTAACTAAAATCTTAAGCCAGTTTTTTTTGGGGGTGTGTGTGTGTGTGTGTGAGAGAGAGAGAGAGATCCTTAGATCTTTAGTTAAATTCAGGAAACTCTAAAAGTAGAGCTCAGCGCATTAACTAACAAGATTATTAGTCACTTGATTTCACATTTTAAAACCTGAAATGGCCTTTTAACCACTAAATGCTAGCATGATGGTGCCAAAGAAAATTACCAAGAGAACTATGCTTTCATTTTTTCTTCTTAGATAAAGGAAATTTTAAGTCAGGATTTTGGAAACTAGTACATTAGACATTAATCTCATGCACATAAAAACCACTACATGGAGATTGTCCGATTGATTGCCAATATTGGAGGACATAGATTTTATATTCCAGAAAAGAATAGTGTAATCTTTCTGTTAGGTGTATTTTTGTGTTTTTAATCTAGTCACTTCACTGCAAAATATACCAGAGAAGAATCTGATATGCCAGAGTTAAGAAAAAAAAATCTTACATTGGTTTAGAATGTATAAGATAGTTGGAATATTACTATTGATTATTATTACAACTATTATTAATGATCTACATTCATCAAGAACCTGTATAAGACACTATGCCAAGTCCTGGTATATTTAAAACCACTTTGGGCCATTCTTTTGACCTCGAGAAAGAGTGTTCAATAGCCATAGTAATAAGCATAAAAGATGAACTATTCTCCGGTAACAGAAACTCAATAAAAAGTTGATTAAGTCCCTGAAAAACTATACATTCTTAGTAGAATATTCAAACATTTTGTTTCTGTCACAGTGGAGGTAACCCCTGCAAGTTAGTGCCTTCAGCTGCTCTTTTTAGTAGCCCCAAGCCAATGACTGAGAGGGCAGAGGACCGCAGCCTATTCCTGCCCAGCAAGTTAATGCTCAAATGGACAATTTTTCACTCCACAATTCCCCATTGGCCTGGCGAAGATTTCACCAGGTCTGTATTGCAGTCTGTGACTCCCTTGTCAAATCCTGGGTCCTCATCTTTTCATTTTCATAAGTTTTACATCTGAAAACTTTTCTGTAGCCTTCTCCTGCCCAGTACGTGTCTGCTTCAAGAAGGACCCAAATGACACAGCTGGAGTCCCTTTAGGGGCTCCCTGTGTCTTTTATGTTCCTGCTGGTACCTTGCTGTGTGATATTTGGCAACTCACTTCTGTTCTCCCGGTCTTTATAAATAAAGACTCTTACAAACAAAAGGGACCCTTGGGATGATTTGCTTGAACGTGTTGGGATTTTAGTTAGAGTTGATTATCTTGTTAATAAGTCTTCAACTGACTGGGGAAAAAAATGGATGACAACAAAGGTATTTATAAAAATATATTTCACAAAGTAGGAAACAATACAGGAGTTTCTCTGAATACAATACATGGAGTGAATAAACAATATTGCATTAAAGCAAAGTAGAAAATTAAAATGATCTGCATGTAATACTTGAGTTGTATCATACATTTTCTACTCCTAAATGGCAGGTTTGCGTTACAAATTAAATATGCCCACATCATCAAGTGCTGTTCTTTTTTGGAGTCTCTAAGACATTCTGAGCATTACTATGAAGATCAGGGAGAGGGGTACTAAAAAACATAAGCAATGAAATTATGTACAAATCAGGTCCTGTGCTAAAACAGGAGGGGTAACTTGAGGCATGTTTCTAGGTAGGGCATTAGGTGGGTATCTAAAAGTCTAGAGTTTAAATAGTCACAGGAATCAATATACTTTCAGATGTTTGTGCTTGTAGTAAAAACACCAAATACTAGGATTATGAACAAAATAGAAAACAGTTCAAAAGTTTCTCTGGGAAAATGCTGTTCCTGCCATCACCAGTTACAATAACACTTTCTACTCTAAAGAGGCTATTAGCGCTCCTTTTGATAATATTGCCTGCCATACTCGTCTCATCAAAATGTACATGTATTAAACATTCATTGTATATATTTATATAAAACAATCTAAAGGATTATTAATGGATATAATTTAGGGTTTTCCCCCCATATATTCCCTTAATCTATAGATTACCAACCTTAATAAATAAAAGCATTAATGGACATCAATAAAATATTTATTTCGAGGCTTTAAACAAATAAATTCACGCGCTAGCAATAAAACCATCTGTCTCTTATGTAGTCCACTGTGTGGTAACAGCTTATCTTTGTGTCCTTTTGGAAGAAGATGAAGCAGAAGGGAGAGGAATCCTGTTTCTAGAAAACAAACAGGTTTGAATGGGATTTCTCTCCTCCCACTACTGAGTTGGCAAGCCCCACCCTGGGATGGATTAGGAACGTGAATATTTTAAGGCTCGACACAATATTTAAAGATGCTATTCAGTCTCTGGTGAGTGGGGCCAACAATTATGTACAATGTGTGGTCACTGTACTGTATAATCTAGGAGGCCTCTCAAAACTCCAAAAAGTTACAGTGTACAGCAGACCAAGTATTGCTTTATCATTTGTAGAGGGATCCTTATGGGTGAAGGGGAAAAAACCATTTGCATTCATAAAAATTCTTGCAGAAGACATATATCAGCAGCAGATTTCTTGAGGGTCCATTTTTTTTTCCCTAAGAAAGCACCTTTTAATTTTGATTTTTTCCTCTTTTTGTACCATTTCTCTAAGGATTAACAAGGATCCCAATATTTGTCTGTGGTGGTCAGGTAAATATCAAATATCCAAAGACTTCTAGACATTCCACATACTTAATTCACACTCCACAAGTTTTATAACCTCCTAACATATATTTTTTATTTTGTTATTGTTATTTTTTTTTTTTTTGGTTCAACATTAAAATGTGGTTGAGTTTATAGATGATTGGTGCTAAACTTGCCTCTAAAACAAACAGCCACATTGGTTGTATCTAAGGGGAGTGACCCTAGAATATTACAGAATGCTCAGTTCCAGTGATTCATTCATAATCCACTGTCAAGTCTCTTTGTCACTTTCACCAACAGAGTAGAGTTCGCCCAGTCTCTTAAAACGGGGACCCCAGTCACTGAGGTAGTCAAAATTCTGGTCTGAGTCTGATGTGGTGGACTCCAGGGAGCTGAGGGAGCCAGCCACAGACCCTCGCCCTTCATAGCCATATATCTGTATGGAGTCATATGGCGGGGCCGTGGGGTCATTATCTGCCTCATGAAGCCTCACATTTATAAATTCATCGACATCAACACCATTCGGAACTGGAGCAAGCCCTTGCCTTGGCATAAACTGCAAATCTGGTTTAATATCCTTACGGGGTAAAAATCCATTAATTCCATCTGGGTTTTGTAACGTTGCAATGTCAAAAGCCTCTGTGTCCTCCTCCCCTCCTCCTTCATCGTCATAGCGAATGATGTTTTCTCGAACATCTTCATCATCTTTGATGATTAATGGCTCATTTTTATGTCGCCGCAGAGTTACAAACAGCACCACAATGACTGTCGGAAAAATATTAAATAGCAGTTAGCCAAACGAGCAGATCATTTCACCACCAGCAAATACACACCACATATGTTAAGAGAGGGGGGACGTTTTTAAGCAAATGCATGAGCATGCAGCTTTAATAATATTTACTAGGGAATTAAGTTAAACACCTTTCTGAAAAATGAACCTTAGATTTTGAAGTAAATACTGTTCCAGGCTACTTCTGTTTATTAAATGGTGATGAACCTGGGTTAAAAGGATCAAATTATACCTATTCATGATGAAAGGTTAACATTTTATACTGTTACGATTGTTAGAGGGAATGGCCCAAAATATCAATAGAAAACAGCACAGATAGTATGACTAACTTGCTGTGTGACTTTCCCCAAGACTTTGATACTCTTTGGTTGCAAACCTCTCTTTTATAAAGAAAATGCAATAAATTAGGTCATACTATATATATTTATTTATATGTATATATATAAATATACAATATATATACACACACACATAAACACACATATATATACATATACATATGTGTGTATATAATATATGTGTGATATATGTGTGTGTGTGTGTGTGTGTGTGTGTATATATATATATATTTTTTTTTTTGGAGACAGAGTTTCATTATGTTACCCTGGGTAGCACGCTATGGCATCACAACTCACAGCAACCTTAAACTGTTATGCTTAAGCAATTCTCTTGCCTCAGCCTCCCAAGTAGCTGGGACTACAGGCACTCAGCAAAACATCCAGCTATTTTGTTGTTGTTGTTGTTGCAGTTGTCATTGTTCTTTAGCTGGCCTGGGCCAGGTTCTAGCCCACCAGCCTGGGTTTAGGTGGCCAGTGCCCTCCCCACTGAGCTATGAGTGCTGCCATATTTTGTGTTCTAACAGTTCTTCAGGACACTTCCCAATTGAATTATATTATTTCACAGAAATGAATCCGAAGTTACAGGGCAACTTATTGTCTTGGATGAAGCTGGAATGCCTCAATCAGGGAGGGGAGGCCTAACGGTGGGGAGCTGGAAAGGAGCACACACCCAGCTAGCAATTCAAACATGGGCTAATGACTCAAAATAAGTCAGAAAAGTGATGCTTAAATTCAAAGGACTGGAGGAGCAAGACAGATGTAACCATCCTTAAGGTTTTCTGACTTCTTATGGGCGAGATAAGATATAACCCTTCATTCTTTTACATGTTTCTGCTTCCAATCTCAGTTTTACAATTGAGGTTTTAAATAAGAAGGTTACAGAAGCTTCCCTCAAATTGCAATCTTCATTTTAATTAGATGTTAATATCAATAAAAATATCTGAGGAACACATTATTATTTTGAAGTAAAAATAGCTTTTGTTTTTCTTTTTATCTCATCAAACTTTGTAATCTGATGAACCTAGCAACAGAATCTATGCATTGTTTAGGTAAAACAATACTATGGGCATAGGGAAGCCCCTCTTATAGTAAACTGGTGTGCCTCAGAGGATCTGGGGATCTTCTTACATAGTTGGAGCTTTTGGTAAGTACACAAGAACTCCTTCACTGACACCATTATGCTTTGTCCATCTCTTCACCGGTGATGGATGGAGAAAGCCATAGAAAGTCCTTTTCAATTGAACATTTAGTATAACAGCCCTTTTTTTCTCTTTTCTTTGTCTTAGTGATCTCAAAATGTGAAAA
Source organism: Perodicticus potto (assembly GCA_963574655.1). Lineage (NCBI taxonomy): Eukaryota > Metazoa > Chordata > Mammalia > Primates > Lorisidae > Perodicticus > Perodicticus potto. Next base: position 35,737 of record CAUYRH010068257.1, read on the forward strand.
AGGAAAGAAATCCCTCTTCCTCAAAAGAATGCTGACAAGGGGTTGTTGTCCTTATTTGCACTCATTTATGAACCAGAAAAATGGTGACCATTAGGCAATGAAAGAAATACATACCTAGCAGCAAAATGATGCACGCTAATATGGCAATTAAGGCGCCCATACTGAGTCCAATGGGAAGGACATAAGCTTCAACATTACAAGACTGGACAACACCATCATTGCTGCAGCCACAGACACGGATGGTCAGGATGCTGGTGCTGCTCAGAGGAGGATTCCCACTATCACTGATTATAATTGGTAGAAGATACACTTCTTGCTTCTGGCGGTTGAATCCATTATGCTTTGCCAAAATGCTGAGGGAATTATCTGGAAAAGTGAAAATTACAATAATTTGTATCATTTCAAAATGGCTAACTAAACAACACCCGTTTTCCTAGTTGATAAATCCTCTGCAGACCTGAAGACAATCCCAACTCCACTGGAACATTCAAGCTCTTTCCCTCATCCCTTCTTCACACTTTCTCAATGGGCATGGACCAAATATCTGCACCATAAAGATTGAATATTTGCAGTACCATAATGGAGTTCTGGCATCACCCTATAAATGCAAAATATTCCTTTTATAAAAATAAATCTTCAACTGTCCTTCCAGAAGACATTCATTATCTTAAGTCTCCATAAATCAGCTTAATTTTTTTTCATTTATCCTGCTAATGCATTAAGCAAAATTGACCACAGAGAATGTCACTGTATTTGAAAGCCATGTTTGAGATGCTCTAACAGGGAGGTCCACCCTTTTTTTTTTTTATTGCACATTGGAATAAGAAGAGTTGTCTTGACACACACATTAAAAACACAAACACTAATGAGAAATCATGAGCAAAAAAAATGCCCAGGCATAATTTTCACAACATCCAACACCACAGATAAGTAAAATAGGCCTCAAATAATCTGCATGTGGCCCTCAGTCTGCAGGTTGGACACCCCTTCTAGACAGCAGGACAATGTGATATTCAAAACAGTGCACTTTGTTCATTCCCACAGGTACCTATAAAAGGTCAGTCATGCCCTACAGCATTGATATTATGATATATCAAAAGGGTGGCACCTGTGGCTCAAGGAGTAGGGCACCAGCCCCACATGCCAGAGGTGGTGGGTGCCAGCCCCTGCCAAAAAAACTGCAAAAAACCAAAAATGATATATCAAAAGTCCCATTAATTGCCAATGGGAGGAAACATGTCACATATATTAAAATTCTGTCAAGAAGATCTATATTGGTTATACAATAAGAACAAAATCAGAAGCCATCCAAGGAGGTGCTTCATTCTGCATATGCAAATTGATTATATGGAGACATATTCTGGTTATCTGAAATAATGGTTAAGGACATTTAAACAAGACTTAAAGATCTATTTCAAGTCAAAGCATAACTGTTCAGTAACAAGTGACTGGTCCCGTGCCAGCTGTGCATTTCTCAAAATTTCACCCCCCCATTGCCATTCATCTCCATCTCATTATGTACAGTTCTATTAATACATCAATTATTAATCTGTTTTCTTATTTTTTTTTACTCAAAATGAGAATACTAATTATATCACACTGATACTGTAGCCAAAATCAAATAAATAAAATTGTGGCTACTATGTCCAGTGTTATTTGGGCAAAATGATTATTTCAATTACAATTTTTTCAAATATTGGCAAATTTACAAGCCTAAGAACACTAAGCTACCTCATTATGGCATGCTAAATCAAGGAGTCTAAACAACTGTGGTTCAATTTCTGGTTGTAAAAACATGTTACTGGTTTCCAAAATACTCAAACAGGTGGACAAATAAACCATTCAAATGAGTTCAAGCAAATACATTAAATCTTCTGTACCAGATAGCACTACACACGTTAGGATTTCCAAAAAAATGATAACCATTTGCTAAAATATTTGTACAATTATATTTATTTTGCTTTGTTTAAGGTATGAACAGGCTTATAATGCCTTGCTAGTAAGCAGTAAAATAGAAAAAACACTTCAAGTTAACCATCTTTTTTCTAGATTTCTTCTGGTTGTGCCTCATTATATAGTAATTTGCAAAGCAAGGAGAGGTTTCTAATGGAGTTAGGCAGTGATAGTCCAAATGATCCATTAATCTTTATTTCTACCAAGTAGAAAGAAATAACACTAAGCTAAAAGCAGGGGAATATGATCTCAAAACAGAGCATATATAGTTTTGTTACATTTTCAGAAAGTGTGTGACTGTACATTTCAGTACAGTTAATTAGTGTAAACTTGTAGATGATTTCATGTGCCATGGTTCAAAACTGAAAATGGGAATTGTTCTTCAAGATGCAATTAATGAAACTGCAAAGAAGCTTTTGTCTTTTTTTGGTTGACATTTTATTTACATGAGAAACTATCTTTGCATGTTCTCTCTTTTAAACCGTCTACAGTGATAATTTAGAAATTGCAGCAAGACTATTGCTTGTTGAAGAACAAAGTTATCTCCTTTACCACTTAGAAAAGCATTGGTGGGTCTACCACTAAAATCATATTTATTTTATTAATATTGGAATTTTCACATTTTCCCTTTATTACTTAGAAGAGCAGTGGTTAGTCTACTGCAAAATTCATACTCAAATATAGTATTATTACTAATTCTGGAATTTGTGTAAGTCACTCCCATTTGTACACATAGGAAATTTTTGACTGAGTAAAAAGTCTATGATTCATTCTTAAATTTTACCTGCAATCTCTGGGCAATATTGATTGCCTGTTTGCCTACTTATCTTTTTTAAAAATAATTTTTGGTTGGTGTTTGTATTTCTTATGGATTTATTTGAGCTTTTTTATTAGGTAAAATGAAATTGTCAGTGTTATACACACCAAAACACATAAATATCAGCAGTTTTACACAATTTGAATTAATGCCTTCAGAATACTTTTTAAATCTTTTATATCAAAAATATCGAGAAGGTTGTGTTTTGTTGGTTTGTGTTATTGAAAACCTACAGTGCCTTTTCACTTCATTAAGACTTTAATTTTGAATCTACTTCTTGAGTACAATGTACATTATTCTGGTGACAGAAACACTGAAAGCTCTGACCCCTTTGCCTGAAGAACCAGAAGCCTAACCCCTGCAGAGACTGCAGGAGGAGGCTCATGAGCATTGCCCTCTGCCCTGCCAGGCCAGAGCCTGGCCTCCCACCCTGATAGAGCCGCATGTTCCACGTTCCACCCTGCAGGAGCCACTGCGCTGCGCCCTGCCCAACCAAAGTCATGATCCCAGTGCTCTCCTTGCTGAAGTCACTGGGTGCCAGGCACTGTCAGAAACGTGTGCAGCATTCCCAGCCCTGCTGCTAGAGCTGTGTGCCCTTGCACCCCTGGAGCTGCTCTTACAGCTAGAACTCTCTGGCTGTGGCAGTCGCCTGGGAGCTGCACAGGGTCACTTCCCACAAAGATATAGCAACAATAGAGCGATCCTGCCTGGGGCTAATCTTGGAAAGACACCTCCTCAACTCTGAGGACTGACAGAGGAAACCATAACTCACTCTCTAGGGATACTGGTACTGCAGAGCAACAGGGGAAAAGGCTCAGTGGCTAAGGGAGAAAAGCATTTGCTGACTTGTTACCCTCAGGATTAGACTGAGTCCAAGCGGAACACTTGCCAGTGGCTATTAAGAATCTGAGACAGGCAGGCCTCAGCTCCCACAGCTGGTTGGTGGCAGGGCTGTGGGGGCCATTGACTTACCTTTGACTCTGACAGGCACAAAGCCCCAGCACATCTGCTTATTGGAGGGAACAGGACCTCAGCCCTGTGGGATCACCAGTGACTGGGCGTGAAAGAGGAGCAAAGTGGAGAAAGAAACACAGTCCTCTGGTCCAACTCTGCTATTGGGCAGTCCTTTCTGACTCCACAGAGTACCAGAGCAAGCCAAATTTGAGCAGCCAATAGACCACCACCATCTAGTTGCTGGAGACCTTTTGAACTCTCCCACTTGAGAGATCGTACTGACTGGGTCAATTGGTTTGTAACTCCTAACCTAGGCCAATCACCCAAGGATCCTCTTAGGTGGTACCTTGGTTGTGTGGTAACGGGAAGGGTTTATTTTCCTCTTCTAGTTGTTGTCCATGGGGGGTGGCGTGTCTTAGTTGCTTATATTTCTCCACAGATAAGACTTCACCAGAGTCACTGATCCACTAGGATCAGACAAGAACCTGCTGAATACAAGACAGAGCCACCTAACCCCACCACACTAAGCAGGATTCCTCAGCCTCAGACTGTAATACTGTATGGGTCCTTTGCAAAGCTATAGGGGAAAAAGCTGCACTTGTTAGTCCCAGATCCTTGACAAAGGGCTGGTTAACCACAACTCCAGGAACTCCTAATCCAATTTCACCTTACCTGCCAATCTAGCCAATGGTGAAAAACAATCATGAGGCAGAATCAGCAGAAAAACCCTGGCAACATGAATAATCAGAGTAGATCAACTCCTCCAAGGAATGATATGGCAGAGATCACATTCATAAACAAGATACCATTCATAAGAAAAAATGGCTGAGATGTCAGAAATTGAGTTCAAAATTTGGATAGCAAATAAGATCAACAGAATGAAGGTAAAGATGGAATTAGAATTTCAAGGAGTAATTCAAAAGATGTCTCAAGATTTGTATGGATTCACAAATAAAATCACCAAAGATTTTGAAACATTGAAGCAAGAACTTGCAGCCCTCAAAGAGCTGAGAAATACAATAGAATCCCTCAGTAACAGAATGGAGCTGGCAGAAGAAAGCGTCTCTGAAATTGAAGACAAAGCTTTTGAATGCTCCCAAATGCTCAAAGAGGAAAAAAAGTGGAGAACAAAAAGAATCATTCTCTCAGAGAGCTCTGTGATAATTTGAAGAGATCTAATATTCGCCTTATAGGAATACCTGAAGGTGATGAAGTGGCTGCGAAGGATACGGATGCTATACTTCATGAAACAACCAAAGAGAATTATCTAGACGTGCCAAGAGATTCTGAAATTCAGATAGCAGACAGTTGCAGAACACCAGCACTACTCAACCCAAATAAGAAATCTCATAGACACATTATAATTAGCTTTGCCAAAGTTAATATGAAGGAGAAAATTCTGCAAACAGCCAGATGTAAGAAAACCATAATCTACAAGGGGAAGAACATTAGAATGACTGAATATCTCTCTGCTGAAACCTTTCAAACTAGAAGAGGGTTGTCATCCACCTTTAATCTCCTAAAATAAAATAACTTTCAACCCAGGATTCTGTATACAGCTAAACTGAGTTTCATTTATGATGGAGAAATTAAATACTTTAATGACATTCACATGTTGAAGAAATTTGCCATAGCTAAACCAGCTCTCTTGGATATTCTCAGACCTATCCTCCATAATGACCAGCACAATCCTCCACCACCAAAGTAAACTCACTCAGAAACTTTTGATCCAATTCCAACTTCCACAGTGGTGAAAGGATTAAAAATGTCCACTGGACTTTCGAAAAACTCAATACCCAAAATACTGGCTTATCAGTACTCTCAATTAATGTGAATGGCTTAAATTGTCCTCTAAAGAGGCACAGGTTGGCTGACTGGATACAAAAACTCAGGCCAGACATCTGCTACATCAAAGAATCTCACCTTACCTTAAAAGATAAACATAGATTCAGGGTGAAGGGATGGTCATCTATAATTTAGGTAAATGGAAATCAGAAAAAAACAGGTGTTGCAATTTTATTCGCAGATATAATAGGCTTTAAACTAACAAAAGTAAGGAAAGATTAGGATGGTCACTTCATATTTGTAAGGACAACATTCAACATGATGAGATTTCAATTATTAACATTTATGCACCCAACCAGAATGCAGCTCAATTTATAAGAGAAACTAACAGACATGAGCAACTTGATTTCCTCCAGCACCATAATTGTTGGAGATTTTAACACTCCTTTGGCAATGTTGGATAGATCCTCCCAAAAGAAGCTAAACAAAGAAATTTTAGACTTAAACTTAACCATTCAACATTTGCATTTAACAGACCTCTACAGAACATTTCATCCTAACAAAACTGAATACACATCCTTCTCATCAGCCCATGGATCATCCTCCAAAATTTATCACATCTTAGGTAACAAGTCTAACCTCAGCAAATTTATTTTTTTTTTATTTTTATTTTTTTTATTGAGTCATAGCTGTGTACAATAATTCAGTCAAGGAGTACAGTGTGTGGGCTTCACATACAATTGGAGATATTTTTATCAACCTGATTAATATAACATTCATGATATTTTCTCA
>CAUYRH010068258.1:0-27705 GCA_963574655.1 Perodicticus potto
TACGTTAATGCAATCATGGGGTACAAAGTACTGATTTCATATACAATCTGAAACATTTACATCAAACTGGTTAACATAGCATTCATGGCATTTTCTTAGTTATTGTGTTAAGACATTTATATTCTGCATTTAGTAAGTTTCACCTGTACCCTTCTATGATGCACCATGTGATCCCACCGATTACCCTCCCTCCACCCATTCTCCCTGCCCCCTCCCCTCCCCTCCTTTGCCCCTTTCCCCATATTCTTGTGCTATACTTGGGTTATACCCTTCATATGGAAGCTATAAATTAGTTTCATAGTAGGGCTGAGTACATTGGATACCTTTTCTTCCATTCTTGAGATACTTTGCTAAGAAGAATATGTTCCAGCTCCATCCATGTAAACATGAAAGAGGTAAAGTTTCCATCTTTCTTTAAGGCTGCATAATATTCCATGGTGTACATATACCACAATTTATTAATTCATTCATGGGTCAATGGGCACTTGGGCTTCTGAGAGGAGGGACTTGAAAAGAATTCTGTATGCTCTAGGCGATTAATCACCTTCCAGACTACACCAGGTAGGCAAGAATCACGGTGAAGAAGTATGGAAGAGGAGATTGTTTTGTTTTGTTTTGTTTGGGGAGAGAGGGGTTGGAGGGCCACATTGGAGGGCCTTGTCTTTCCCAGCACTTGAGATCCCTCCCACCCTTCCGCCCTCCCGCAAACCCCTTGCAGAGAGCAGCAGCCAGGTCAACTGTTCACAGACAGCCCCTTCTCATCCTCTGGTATTTTTAACTATCAGCACCTTATAGGGATATCTTATTTTCCTCCCCATAGAAAACATATCAGAAGTCAAAAGAACAAATGGAGGCTGCGTTGAAAATGGACTATGACCAGTATCTGGACCTGGAAAAGACCATCCTTATCAGTCTTGGCCTACTCAAAGTCTCAGAGAAGAAGTCATACATGGACTTGTTGTAGAAGAGCCTTCCGAGGGGGTATTTGGGGGACTTTTGTGGGACCTATCCTCCTTTTGTTCATTATTTTTATGTAAAATGAACTAGCAAACAGAACATGTATAAGGTTATTTAAAAATATAGGCTTTTATTTCATGCTATTAAAAAACTTCTAAATGATAACAATAATATTTGTTTCCATTTTTGTACTGAATATGTATTGAATCTTGTACTGAATATGAACATTTTCAATGACTAAATTTTTATTTTCCTATGGTAATAGAGAGCTTCAGATATTCCCTACACCCCAGCCTTTGGTGTCCTGCAGAGGCCCTAATCCCAGGCAGGAGGGAAAACTCAAACTTTACTTTAACCTCTCTGCTTTTTATCATCTTTCCAAAAAATGTTTCCTGCACAAATTGTAGGTCCATGTGCTAAACAAAATGTTAGCAAATTGAATCTCAAAAAAGCAAATATTCAAAGGATAACACACGAAGCTCAAGTTGGACTTATCCAGAGAACATATGATTAATTTCATCATAGATGATAAATCAGTAATTGTTTAAAGGAGGGAAATTATGGTGCCACAAAGATGCAGAAAAACATTTGATAGAGTTGGACATCCATTCATGACAACTACAACAATAATTTCTTAGCAACTATAGAAAAATTTCCTTAATCTGATAAAGGGCATCTAAAATAGTCCTCAACCAAACTTCACACTTAATTGTAAAACGATGGAAGCTTTCTTCCCAGACTTAGAACAAGACATGGGGCTCGCTAGCAGGCCTCCTAGTCAGCAATGGGGCTTGGCCAGTATAGGCACAAAAAGGCAATAACAGCACGTGACACCCCTGATGACAAACCCTGGAGTCCTATAGTTTTATTTTATTAACTCTTAACTGTGTACATTACTGCATCTAGGGGGTACAATGTGCTGATTTCATGTGCAATTTGGAATGCTTACATCAAACTGGTAACATAGCCTTGACTTCTCTTACTTAATAGTTGTGTTAAGTATATTTATACTCTACTCTTAATAGATGTTTTTTTTTGTAGAGACAGAGTCTCACTTTATCGCCCTCGGTAGAGTGCCGTGGCGTTCCACCGCTCACAGCAACCTCCAACTCCTGGGCTTAGGCGATTCTCTTGCCTCAGCCTCCTGAGTAGCTGGGACCACAGGCGCCCACCACAACGCCTGGCTATTTTTTGTTATTGTTGCAGTTCAGCTGGGGCTGGGTATGAACCCACCACCCTCGGTACATGGAGCCAGCGCCTTACTGACTGAGCCACAGGCACCACCCTACTCTTAATAGATTTGACATGTACCCTTGCAATATGCACAATAGGTGAGGTCCCACCAATTACCCTCCCTCCACCTGGCTTCTCCCCTGCCCCCCTCACCCTCTTCTTCCCTCTTTCATTCTGGGCTATAGTTGTGTTATATCTTTTGTACGAAAATGTGGGTGATTACATATTGGTTTCATAATAGTACTGAGTATACTGGATACTTTTCCTTCCATCCTTGAGATACTTTACTTAGAAGAATATGTTCCAGCTCCATCCATGTAAACATAAAAGAGGTAAAGTCTCCATCTATTTTTAAGGCTGTATAATATTCCATGGTATACATATACCACAATTTGTTAATCCATTCATAGGTTGATGGGTGCTTGGGCTGCTTCCATGACTTGGTAATTATGAATTGGGCTGCAAAAAACATTACAAATGTCTTTATTGTAAAATGATTTTTGGTTGTCTGGATATATACCTAGTAAAGGAATTGCAGGATCGAACAGCAGGTTACTTTTAGTTCCCTAAGTATTCTCCAAACTTCTTTCCAAAAGGAACGCATTAGCTTGCACTCCCATCAGCAGTGCAGAAGTGTTCCCTTCTCTCCACGTCCAGACCAACATCTGTAGTTTTGGAATTTTGTGATGTGGGCTACTCTTATTGGAGTTAGATGCTATCTCAAAGTGGTTTTGATTTGCCTTTCTCTGATGATTAAAGATGATGAGCATTTTTTCCTATGTTTGTAGGCCATGCACTTGTTTTCTTCAGAGAAGCTTCTGTTCAAGTCTCTTGCCCACAATGAAATAGGATCACTTGTTCTTTTCTTATTAATTAGTTTGAGTTCTCAGTGGATTTTAGTTATCAAACTTTTGTCAGAAACATAACCTGCAAATATCTTCTCCCATTCTGAGGGCTGTCTGCTTGCTTTACTTACTTTGTTCTTGGCTGTGCAGAAGCTTTTTGGTTTGATCACATCCCAGTAATGTATTCTGGCTGTTGCTTCAAATGCCCACAGGGTCCTCCTCATAAAATATTCTCCCAGTCCAATTTCTTTGAGTGTTTTCCCTGAGCTCTCTCCAAGTATTTTTATAGTTTTATGCCTTAAGTTTAAATCTTTTATCCAGTGAGAATCAATTTTTGTTAATGGTGAAGGTGAGGGTCCAGTTTCAGTCTTCTACACATCGCCAGCCAATTCACCCAGCACCATTTGTTAAATAGGGAATCTTTCCCCCAATTTATGTTTTTGATAGGCTTATCAAAGATCAAATGATGATAAGTGTCTGGGTTCATCTCTTGGTTCTCTATTCTATTCCATATATCTACCTCTCTATTTTTGTGCTGGTACCATGCTGTTTTGATCACTATAGATTTATAATATAGCCTGAAGTCTGGTAGCGTGATTCCTCCTGATTTGTTTTTATTTCTGAGTAATGTATTAGCTAGGCTAGGTTTTTTTCTGATTCCATATAAAACAAAGTACTATTTTTTCCAGATCTTTAAAATATGACAGTGGTGCTTTAATAGGGATTGCATTAAAGTTATATATTGCTTTGGGTAGTATGGATATTTGAACAATGTTGCTTCTTCCCAGCCATGAGCACAGTATGTTTTTCCATTTGTTAACATCTTCAGCTATTTCTTTTCTCAGAGTTTGATAGTTGTAGTCCTATAGTGAAGACTCCCATAAACTAAGCTCAGGAAGCCGGATTATAATTTGTGGAGAGAATTAATAGAAACTAAGCAGGAAGGTGACAGGATCAGCTTTATTTGGAGGAAGATAAGGAATGGATTAGTGTACAGAGAGGCTCACAGCAGGAAATCCTATCAGGAGGCAATAATAATAGTTCAAGGTAAAGGATTAGGATGTCCTGTACCAAAGCTGAATGTGGAAATAGAAGTGAAAGGCTTTCCTGTGCCCTGCAAGGCCAGTGCGAGCAGGCTGCCTGCTCACACCCACTCGGCCACGCTGGCCTCCTATTCACCAAACATGCCCAGCGTCTTCCTACCCCTGGGGCATCTGTGCTTGCTGTTCTGCATTTTCTCTAGAGAACTTTCTTTTATTTTCATGAGTTCACTTAAAAAAAAAATACACTGAGTGCTACTATGAGCCAGGCTCTACCTGTCAGGGCCCGGGAATGGCCAGGTCTCGGGCCCAGCTTAACTAGGTTCCAAACGTGGACCACTAAGCGACCTTGTTCAGGAACAATTTCTCTTAGGTGCCTGAGGCTGTCTACTTTAGCAAGAGAGACAGAGAGAGAGCGTCTTAGAGTAAAGCAGTCTTAGAATAAATAGATCTTAGTCTTTAGCAGAGCTTGGTGATCTTCAGCAGAGAGATGCCGTGCTGGAGTTCTGCAGGCAGCAGAGGAGACAGAGTCAGAGTAAGCAGGTCCATGATAGAATGCGCATGCTCCCGACTGCCTTCTCCTCCAGCCTAATATAAGGTTGATCTCGTGCCCCCAACACCACAGGTGTAGAGACTGCCAATTCACCACTGCTCTCATCTCCCAAGTTCTCATGCTTGTTAGGAGAGCTCCCTCCCTCTCCATGCCCTTTCCACCCAGGTGTTCCATTATTGAGCTGTACAGGTATTTCTCCTAGCCATAGGCTATACGGGCTGCTACACTACCATGTTAAATAAGGTTGTCAGCGAAGGTGACATTTGAGCAAAGATCTGAAGGAGCAAGGTCTTTCCCCTGCAGGCTTCGAGAAGTGTGCTCTGTGACCCCATTCCCCCATCCCCAGTGCAAAACAAGCTGGGACTTCAGACAACAGGAGTGTCATGGCTGTATGACATAAACCAGTACCTGGAGTGGGCATGTTGGCTCGATCAAAACCAGGTGTGGTTAGCATAGGAGATGAGAGTGGTGGATATTGAATAAGCATCTGCCTTAGGGTTGTCAATAAAGAGCTTAGCACAGTGGCTGGTCGAGAGTAAGCAGGAGACACAGTTTGCTATCATTTTGCCTAATTTACAAATAGGCAATGACTGTGGCTCTTGTAGAAACTAAATCTGGGGCTCCTCATGCTTCGGAGAGCAGTTATCATCACTTCAGGGTATTTTTATTGTGTGTTTTCATGTTCAGCTTTTCCAGGTCTTATCACCTCACCAAGAGGTTAGAAACAGAGTAGCCCAAGTGCTGTGGGCTCTCGCCCCTCTGGATGATCAGGAGCCCAGCCACTGCCAAGTGGCTGCAGGTGTGTCCTGTACTCCCTGGGATGACGAAAAAGTCAGCTCAGTGCCCGTTGCTCAGTGAGTAGGGCACTGGCCACATACATTGAGGATGCTGGGTTCAGCCTAGGCCTGCTAAACAGCAATGACGACAGCAAAAACAACAAAAAAATGGCCGGGTGTTGTGGCGGGCACCTGTAGTCCCAACTACTTGGGAGGCTGACGCAAGAGACTCGCTTGAGCCCAGGAATTGGAGGTTGCTGTGAGCTGTGATGCCACAGCACTCTATCCAGGGTGACAGCTTGAGGCTCTGTCTCAAAAAAAAAAAAAAAAAAAAAAAGCCAGCATATTTTCGGGTCCTCAGATAAACGCATTCTCTGTACTCACTTCAGACGAAAAGGCAACTGACTCAGTGGACAATGGCCCGGGCGCTCTTTGTGGCTTCACTAATCCGCCACCGTAAATAATTAACAACTCTGCCCTTCCACCTGGGAGCACTGCCCAGGGGGGGTGGCATTCCACCCAGTTGCTAGGTTGCCATTGCCAGAGCAGATCTTGTGTAACTGAGCAAGGTCCTTGAGGCGGAAATTAAATATCTCAGTGAAGGGAAGATGCGACCCTGTGTCACGAGTTCACTCCTTCCACGGAGCTGAGCTGCCGGAGAGTCACGGGCTCGTGTGCAGCAATTGCTGCCCCGTCAGAGTAGAACCCCACACACACCAACAAAACCAGCCCTGGAAGGTTATAGGGAAATGATGGGTTTATTTCAATTGTGTAATTGCTTTCTTGTTAGCAAGTATGACGTACAAAATACACACATAACACGGGCTGCGTTTCCCTGCAACAGCACCAATGCTCTAAACTTAAAAGGACAGAAAATAAAGTTTCTCTAACACACCTGTGCATGTGCTATTCTGGGATCTTCTTATTCCTTTTAAAGAGAAGGAAGGGGAGAACAGACAGAGAAGGAGGGAGGGGGCGAGGGAAAGGAAAAGAAAAAAAAAAAAAGAAAATAGTGACTAATTCTCACATAAATTAGATTTAATTTTGACCAAAGTACATTACGTGAACATTAATTTTTAATTCAACTTGTTAAAATGTTGTTTAGGATATTGCATCCTCATTTATAAGTGAAATATGTTTGTAATTCCCTTTTTAATAATATATTTTTTTTCAATTTTAATATCAGGTGTATCCAGATAAAGTAGAATGATTTTGTTTTGTTTTGTTTTGTTTTGTTTTTTGAGACAGAGCCTCAAGCTGTCACCCTGGGTAGAGTGCCGTGGCATCACAGCTCACAGCAACCTCTAATTCTCAGGCTCAAGCGAATCTCTTGCCTCCGCCTCCCAAGTAGCTGGGACTACAGGCGCCTGCCAAAAAGCCCGGCCATTTTTTGATTGCAGCCGTCATTGTTGTTTGGCGGGCCCGGGCTGGATTCAAACCCGCCAGTTCAGGTGTACGTGGCTGGCGCCTTAGCCCACTGAGCCACAGGCACTGAGCCAAGTAGAATGATTTTGAAATATTTCTTCTTTTTCTATTGTCTATAAGATTTGGCATGATCTGTTTTTTGAAATTATCTTTTATTTCTATTTATCAATATTATTTGTCTATTTTTTTTGAGACATCATCCTGGGTAGAGTTCTGTGGCATCACAGCTCACAGCAACCTCCAATTCCTGGGCTTAAGCAATTCTCCTGCCTCAGCCTCCCAAGTAGCTGGGATTACAGGTGCCTGCCACAACGCCCGGCTATTTTTTGGTTGTAGCCGTCACTGTTGTTGTTTGGTGGGCCTGGTTGGAATTGAACCTGTCAGCTAAGGTGTATGTGGCTGGTGCCTTAGCCGCTTGTGCCACAGGCACTGAGCCTAGTTGTCTATTTTTTGAGACTTTGGGAAGAAAAATAAGAAGTTAACTGATGCTCCATAATGAACCTCAGAGTCAAAGCATTCTATGATAGACATACTCTTATCTGACAATGTGAATGTTACTTTTTTTGCATTGTTATTATTATTGCTCAATATTTCATTGCAGCAATTGTCTGATTTCTTTTCTGAATGTATTTATCTTCGCTCGTTCTTTACGAGGTATTTGTTTCTAGTCCTTATCTTAAACATTGTTATTGTTATTAAATTTTAAGCCTTTATTAAAATTTTGTGAAGGCAAAAAGTGGAAACCAAACAAACACATGTATATGTATAGAAAAAATAAAAGAAAAAAAAGAGAGAAGAAAGGATGATGTAAAACAGAAGATTTTACATTCTTCCTTGTCAATTGCAGATACATTTCCCAGCCCTTTTTTAGGAATAGTTTCTCTTTGGGTGGGGGGAACCACTCTAAAAAGAAAATTAACACTAAGCCAAATCTAAAATATGAGAAGTGTCAGCCAAATAGTAATGTCTGCAGGACTGGACAATAATTACTGATTGTCAGCAGTACAGAGACAGCCAGGTAGATTTCATACTCAGGCCTTATAATATGGGGCAAATAACCTCTCTGATCTTTCATTTCTTCATCCAATAAATAGGGCTCATAATTCCTACTGCCCAGAATTATAAAACGTAAAGAAGATAAAACATGTGAATGTGCTTTGGAAGGTCTAAAGGTGATTTAAAAATATATATGGAATAATAACAATGATAGATGCTGAACTACTTTGGGATTCTAAGGGGACTTTTGAATCCTCAATGGAAGATGACTGTAGTATATTTCTATTACCTTGTAATTCCTGACAGTGTTTAATTAATATTCCACTAACCAAAATCTTCCATTCTCTCACCCCACAGGATAAATATAAAATATATATAAATCAGCAGCCAGTTAATTAGGTTTGACAATTACATATGTCTTAAAGTTTGAAACTTAGAAAAAGAAAAAAACATTAGACATTATCTTATGAAGGAGAGCCACCTGTTTACAAGATAGGACAGCATTTTCCATGTCCCTCTCAACGACATCCACGTCAACCAGCAAACCATGTAGCCATCACTCAGTCATGTTTTATTTTTTGAGACTATTGAGATTTTCTTTGCATTTCTCCAGCATCCATCTTAGCACAGCTTTAGGAGAAGGCCAACCACACAAAAACCCACCCAGGCTCTAGCTACGAGTACTGGTGAGGGAATCTAGTCCTCAAAAATGACACAATGACAGAGTTTGAAACACAAAGACTCTGCATCAGTTCAGTTCATTATGAGAATCTTAATTTTAATTGATTGAGAATATCAGAAAGTCGGCTCGGCGCCTGTGGCTCAACAGGCTAAGGCATCAGCCAGGTACACCTGAGCTGGTGGGTTCGAATCCAGCCCCGGCCCGCCAAACAACAGTGACGGCTGCAACCAAAAGATGACCGGGTGTTGTGGCAGGTGCCTGTAGTCCCAGCTACTTGGGAGGTGGAGGCAAGAGACTCGCTTGAGCCCAGGAATTGGAGGTTGCTGTGAGCTGTGATGCCATGGCACTCTATGCAGGGTGATAGCTTGAGGCTCTGTCTCAAAAAAAAAAAAAAGAGAGAGAGAGAATATCAGAAAGTCTGGGTGAGGAGGAAAGTGGCAGAAAACACTCGTGCTGGTCAAGTCTCCATGGGCACCCCACATCTGCCAGTCTCCTGGGCAGAGGGATCGGAACTTTGTGACTGAATTCCAGCCCAGAGGATGCAGGTGGACATTATGGAAGCCCCTCCAGGCATGACCAGCCCATCTCATGGAACCCTCCAACTTTATCTTTCCATGCTATGTATTCCAGAGGCCATAATCTACAAAACAGAGAAAAGTTTCTCTACCTGTATCAGACTCTTCACAAGCGGGAAATGGACCCTGTATCATATTAAACCACTGTGGCGTTAGGGTTTATTTGTTCAATCACAGCCAAATGCCTCCTGATGAATGCAAGCAGAGTAGAGAACATTCAGTCTCTTTAGAATAGATCTACACAATTATCAATTGGAATCCAGGAATTGGACTTAAATCTATACGCAAAGAATAAGACTCCAACAAAATTAGAAAGCCATAGCAAAGATATCAAAAGGGGAAAAAAGCTTCCCTAAATAGAAAATTACCTGCGTCTACAGGTTAAAAGAGCATATAACATTCTAAGCAAATTCCAAAGTATGCAGTATGTGGGTAAATTGGGATTTACATGTCATTCCAAATCTCATGCTCTTAAATATTCAATAATGAAACCAAAATGCTCATTTAAAAAATGGAATCTGAACTCCATCACTTTCCTGCTTACGTTTTCATGGCTCCTCCTCCTCCTTGGCTTTGGGTCTAGCTCTTTGCCTGCTTGTGCCTCGCCGTACTTGCTCTGTATGTGAGAAAAGATGTTGTTTACTGTGCTTCTTGGAAGTAAAATATTGTACCATAACCCAGCCTGTCTCAAAACTTTTGTAGTGACCTATGTATATGCATCTCTTACAATTTTGCTCTCCTTCCTTCTGCCCCATGCTGTGCTCTCACCTCTACATCCTTAAAAATGCTATTCCCTTCCCATGGATAAAAAACTAGCAAGAATTCTAAAATGAATTAGTATCTTATGCAATACAACAGTATCTATATACATTCAGAAAGTAATTCATACATAGTCTTCCTATGGAAAATGAACAGTGTTCATAAGATTTGGTTTGGGGTTTTTAAAAGAAACTGATAATGTGATATTCATAACTTTAAAAGTCACAAAGTCCAGAAAATATCTGGACCACAGGGCTTTGGAATCAGAATTCTGAACACTCAGCCACTTACTTATAGACTTTAATAATGTAACACGATGAGCCTCTGCTGTGACAGGATTTCTCAAAAATGGCCAGAACATCACTTCTGTACAAAGATCACAGGAAAAAAAAAATAGCCAGAGCCATATTCCCTGCCCCCACATAATGAGATAGATTCTATATTCTCTCCCCTGGAAATTGGGTGGGGCTCTAAGGCTGCCTCATGAATACAACGCATTGGAAATGACAATCATATCTGAGGCCAGATTGTACAGGGCAATGTAGCTTGCACCTGGCTTTGTCTCACTGGGCACTTGCCCTTGGAATCCAGCCACTATTGTGCGGTAGCCCATGCAGAGGGCACAGGTAGGTGTCCTGGTTAACAGCTCCAGCTAAGTTTCAGCCAAGGGCAAATGTCAACCGCCAGATGTGTGAGTGAAGAGCTTCCAGTTGATTCCAGACCTGCACCTTTGAATTACCCCAGCTGATGCTGAACAGAGAGAGAAGAGCAGAGATTGCCTTAGACCTGCCCAAACTCAGGTCTGTCACCAAAATAAATGCTGTCATTATTTTAAGCCATAAAGTTTAGGGATGATTTGTTATGAAGCAATAGATAGTTGAGAAAACCATCTCATAAGGCTCTTGAGAGGATTAAATGAGATAAACTATATAAAATTCCTAGTACAGTGTCCAAAAAATAGTAATCCTCAGTAAACGTTATTTAGAATGTGTCGATAACTGTGGAGATTAGCCCCAGATAGGTTTGTTTGTTTATTTCTATTTCTATTTTGTTCCAAGAAGGACTATAAAAAGAAGTATAGCATATAGCAGATCCCTGCCTTTAATACATATCATTAAGTAGAAACAATAAGCCACGTACTCAAATAACTATAACAAAAAAATAGAATGAAAAGAGTACCACATGTCTCAGAAACTGATAAAGTTTAAGTATGAAACTATAAACAGTGAAATCCACTGGACAGTGGTAGTGCAAAGATGTGGGACTGTGTCAAAGCAAGGCCCTGGTAGTTTGGTGCACCTACAGATGGCGGGTAGAGAAGGAAAGAAACAGGCGAGTAAATAAAACAGATAAAGAAGACCCTGTGTATATCATGAAAAGCCATTATAAACTCATTTTTATCACCAGTTTTAAATATGTAATTTTGTTCCAAAGTCTACAAAGCATCCCTTGAAAGAAAAACAATTGACAAGTATGACAATAAGTAACAAATTGAAAGAAATAGCAAAATTAATTACAGAACATCATGAATAAAGCTCTGTATTAGTTTCCTAACAAATCACTCAACTCAGCAGCTTAAAACAATGGGAATTTTGCTCACTTATGCTAGGGAGCAAAAGGCCCAAAAGGGAGGGGTTGCTTGTTCCTGGAGGCTCCAGTGGGGAGTCCATTCCTTTCCTCCTCCAGCTTCCGGGGCCCCGGCACTCCTTGGTTGAGTCACTCCAGCCTCTGCTTCCACCTGCACCCCATCTTTTCCTCCATTGAGAGTCAAATCTCCTTTTGTCTCTCCTTCATAGAACACTCACAATTATGTTTAGGGGCTGTCTGGATAATCAGGAAAATCTCCCCATCTCGAAATCCTTAATAATATTCATCAAATCCTTTTTGCCATCTGGGGCAACAGTCAGAGACTTCAGTGATAGAGCATGGATATCTTTGGGGCCATCATTCAACCTACCATAAATTCACAAAAAGATTCCAAAATTGGGCTGGGCATGGTGGCCGACGCCTGTAATCCTAGTACTCTGGGAGGCCGAGGCAGGTGGATTTCCTGAGCTCACAGGTTGGCAAACACCCTGAGCAAGAGCGAGACCAGGTCTATACCAAAAATAAAAAAATATTACATAGATGTTATGGCAGGTGCCTATAGTCCCAGCTACTCAGGAGGCTGAGGCAAGAGAATAACTTGAGCCTAAGAGTTGGAGGTTGCTGTGAGCTGGGATGCAAGGCACTCTACTGAAGATGACAAAGTGAGACTCAGTCTCAACAACAACAACAAAAAATTCCAAAATTGGAAGGAAAGTCCTGCAAAGATTTTACTCATTAGTTTACTACTTTTGTATGTGAAATACAGGCTAAAACCTAAGTATAGAACACAAAAAAGATCTGCCTCCACGGAAAAAATAAAAATCATGACTTAGGCTCGGCGCTTGTGACTCAAGCAGCTAAGACGCCAGCCACATACATCTGAGCTGGTGGGTTCAAATCCAGCCTGGGCCCGCCAATCAACAATAATGGCTACAACCAGAAAAATAAATAAATAAATAACCGGGCGTTGTGGCGGGCGCCTGTAGTCCCAGCTACTTGGTAGGTGGAGGCAGGAGACTCGCTTGAGCCCAGGAGTTGGAGATTGCTGTGAGCTATGATGCTACAGCACTCTACCCAGGGCAACAGCTTGAGACTCTGTCTCAAAAAAAAAAAAAAAAAAAAAAGCGTGACTTAGAAAAGAAAAAAATTCTTGAGTTTGTGGGTTAAAGAGCAACCTTTGACTCTTGGGCTTAAGTGATTCTCTTGCCTCAGCCTCCCAAGTAGCTGGGACTATAGGTGACTGCCACAACACCCGGCTATTTTTTGTTGTAGTTGTCATTGTTTGGCAGGCCCGGGCCGGGTTTGAACCTGCCAGCCCCAGTGTATGTGGCTGGCACCCTAACCACTGAGCTACAGGCTCTGAGCCCCAAGGAGCAGAGTTTTTAATTTTGACAAAAGTTCAGTGTATCAATTTGTGTGTGTGTGTGAAAGAGTCTCACTGTTTCACCCTGGATAGAGTGCCATGGCATCATCATAGCTCATGGCAACCTCAAACTCATTGGCTCAAGAGATCCTCTAGCCTCAGCCTCTGGAGTAGCTAGAACTACAGGGATGCATCACCATACTCGGTCAGGTTTTTGTTTCATCTATTTTCAGTAGAGACAGGGTCTCGCTCTTGCTCAGGCTGGTCTCAAACTGCTGAGGTTAACACAATCCACCCTCTTCAGCCTCCCAGAGTGCTTTAATTATAGGCATGAGCCATGGCACCCAGCCTATCAATTTGTTAAATGAATCATGTTTTTGGTGACCTGAGAGATCTTTGCATAACCCAGGTTTTCTCCTAGGTTTATGTTTTTTGGCTTTACATTTAAGTCTATGATCCATTTTGAGCTAATTTTTATATATGATATGAGACATGGATAAAGATTTTTTTGCATATGAATATCCAGTTGTTGAAGCACCATTTGTTGAAAAGACTATCCTTTCTCCACTGAATTACCTTTGTCAAAAATTCTCATCCATATATATGAGTCTATTTCTGAATTATTTTGTTCTATTTATCTATCTTGTTACCAATACCATACTGTTTTGATTACTGTCACTTTGTAAATCATCTTAAAATCAGATAGTATTGGTTCTCCAATTTTGTTCTTTTTCCAAGCTGTTTTGGTTAGTATTTCATATGTATATTTATTTTAATTTACATATATAATTCTTTCATAAAATTTCCAGTAGGTGATTTATTAGAAGCCCAACAATGCCTTTGTTATATGCCTGGACCCTGTGTAAATGCATTAAGGATATTGCTGATAATGGCTTAAGTAATATTCCTTGATGGCTGAGGATGTTCGTAGATATGGGACACTGAGATGGCTGAGACAATTGCCAACGGCCTCTCAGGAGTGAACATATAGCAGCAGCAGGGAGGGATGCCACAGTTAAATTCAGTCAAGAGAAACTAAAGAGCTCCTCTGATACTTTCCTAGGAATAATCTTTAAAGGGGATTTAATAAACTCCCATTTTAAAATAAAATGCAAGTCAACTCTAGCCATCATTAATACTCTAGTGTTTTAATCAGGTGATGAACGCGTACTCTTCCAGGTGAGACTGTAGATGCAAAGAGAAGGCAAGTTTTCCCTGGAGGTGGAGAAGGAGGAGGCAGGTTCTGCTGGACACAGCAAGGAAAGGCGAGACTGACCAGGATCTCTAAGGCTCAAGACTGCCAGAACTGGCCCATGGCCATGGGGGCCCGAGGGAGTTTATTGGGAGACATGAGAATATGCCCAGTGTGGGCACTTTGTTTTTTTTTGTTTTGTTTTGTTTTGTTTTTTGAGACAGAGCCTCAAGCTGTCACCCTGGATAGAGTGCTGTGGCATTACAGCTCACAGCAACCTCCAATTCCTGGGCTCAAGCGAGTCTCTTGCCTCCGCCTCCCAGTAACTGGGACTACAGGCGCCCGCCACAATGCCCAGCCATTTTTTGGTTGCAGCGGTCGTTGTTTGGCGGGCCCGGGCTGGATTCGAACCCGCCAGCTCAGGTGTATGTGGCTGGCGCCTTAGCCTGCTGAGCCACAGGCGCCGAGCCAGTGTGGGCACTTTGTAAATTAACTGGGGTCCCCCATGGCAGCACTTTGCCTAGCAATTAACTGGAAAATCTTTCTGGGCTGGTTTTGGAGCCAACATGCAGTGCAGCGTTACTATTTCCTGCTCCCTTTGTAGAAGCGTCCCAGCTTTCATCTTCTGATGTTTGGTCATTATGGCAGGAAGCAATAGGAGGTCATTGTCAGGGGATGACATCCTGTACTTCTCCTGTTTCCATAAAAGGGAATGAACTTTACTGCTCAAGGGGAAAGAGTGTGGAAGGATCCCTTCCAGCTTCTCCCTGCCTCTTATTTACTGCTCCCCACATCCATAGAATGACTCATCTGAGCGGTGGAGTGAGAAGGACTTGAGCATGCTTGGCTGGGTGCCTTCGGCATTCTCGCACCACACACGAGCCTGTTTTTCATAGTGCTGACAGGCTCTGCCCCAGAGAGGCCTGTTTTCCTCACTCTGCCAGTGCCTGGTTAGGAGTGATCAGATCACAGGACACAATCACACAGGGGACAAGCCCGCTTGGCCACAGAATCCAGCCGTATTCTCCAGCTCAACTTTATCAGTAGTAAATTTGGTATTTTGCTGTCCAGATGTCTGGCTCCCATGTCCTGGCTCTAATCTTGGGAGGAGACTGTTGTTGGTCTCCTACCACCCAATGTTAACATAGAGGTAATTCAGGGGAAAATAAGCCGGTGGGAGGTTAAAAGTTTGAGAAGAAACAAAATGAAAAAAAAAAAAAATGTAGTCAGAACAAAAGCACTGAAAAGTCCCCAAGGTAGAAATTCAGCCTGCAAGGTTGGGCCTTGGCTCTCTTGTGCCTGCCAGGGTGGGGCCTCTAGGGCTCTTGAAGAACAGGCCCCTGTTGGGACAAGACCCCAGACAGGCTGCAGACAGACCCTCCTTAGTCCTGCTATAGGAGTACCAGACCCTTCACCTCTCTGCAGTGCCAGCTCCAGATGGGACTTAGGCCAGGGCTTTGCATGTACAAGATGCTTTCGTCTCTTATAAAGATAGCGGCCTGGTACTGCGTCCAGCTTCTGCATCCAGCTTTCAGTACAGCTTTGACTTTTCTTGTGTCCCAATATTTGCGACAGGAAGGCTAGACGCTGTCTTAATCCATTTTGTGTTGCTCCAAAGGACTACCGCAGGCTGGGTATTTTATAAAGAAAAAAGGGTATTTTTTTGGCTCACAATTCTGACAACTGGACAGTTCAATCTGAGAAGGGCCTAAGGCTGCTTCCACTCCTGGCAGAAGGTGAAGGGCAGCCAGAGTGTGGAGTGTGCAGACATCCCATGGCAAGAGAGGAAGCAAGAGGTGGGAGGTGCCAGGTTCTTTTTAATAACAGGTTTTCCTGGAAGTAATAGAGTGAGAACTCACCCCTCTCCCCAGCAGGAAGGGCCTTAATCTATTTATGAGGGATCTGGCCCCATGACAAAACACCTTCTATGAGGCCCCTCTCACAACATTGCCACGTTGGGGATTAAATTTCAATGTGAAGTTTGGTGGGGCCAAAAAAAAACGTACTCAGACCATAGCAGAGACTCTAACTCAGCACTTTCCAAAACGTGGTAAGTGTAACTGCACAGTGAACACACATTTTGGTTACCTTAGTAGTTATGAATTTGTTTAGTCTATAGAAAAAAAATTATGCTTAATTTGTTTTTGACAAATGATACTGGTTTCCACTTAATATGAAGTTTTACTCATATTTAACTGACAAAATTTTTAGGGAAAACAAGAAAACTTTGGATTGTCATAGAAATTATGAAGGTTGTTTGTGAATGATGAAAAGACTAGGGAAGCTTAAACTAATATGGAAGGATCAAAAGATACTCAGAACACTTATTTGTCTTTAGAGGCTTTTAATGGGAATTTTGGATCTTTTTAACAGTGATGAATCCTAAAATTCATAGGGAATTAATACCACAAATCTTCTAGAGATTAATTATAATCACACAAAGTACATCCCTAATTCTTTTTTGCCTTCCAAAATGACACTTATTGTGAAGAGTACTTATGCCCACTATTTACTTTGAAATGCACCAAAAAATTTAAAGAGATTATGAATAGATGTGCGATCAAGCAGATGTAACAAAAAGCTTACACTTATACAGGATGTCCCAAAAGTTGCCTCTTAATAGCCATCCATAAGGAAAATGGGAAATTGTAGCTAAATGTACCTTTATATACACAAATTACAAAATATTGACAAAATAATCTCCATGTTGGACATTTTCCCTATATATGTTAAAGGGTGACTTTGGGGACACTGTAGAATCCAAGTGTTAGATCTATAGGTGTTCACTTTACAATTTTAAACTTTTCTTTATATTTGAAAATGTTTATTAAAAAATGCCAAGGATTGTGGCTTCAGTGAGTAGGGCGCCAACCCATTATACTGAGGGTGGCGGGTTCAAACCTGGCCTCAGCAAAACTGCATCAAAAAATAGCTGGGCATTGTGGCGGGCGCCTGTGGTCCCAGCTACTCGGGAGGCTGAGGCAGAATCGCCTAAACCCATGAGTTGGAGGTTGCTGTGAGCTGTGACTCTATAGCACTCTATCGAGGGTGATAAAGTGAGACTCTGTCTCTTAAAAAAAAAAAAAAAAATGCCAAGGATGCTGGGCAGGGTGGCTCACATCTGTTATCCTAGCACTTTGAGAGGATGAGGTAGGGGGATTGCTTGAACTCAGTTCTAAGATCAACCTGACAAGAGCAAGACCCTGTCTCTACTAAAAATAGAATAACTGGCCAGGTGTAGTGGCAGGTGCCTGTAATCTCAGCTACTCAGGAGGGCAAGGCAAGAGAATCGCTTGAGCCCAAGAGTTCGAGGTTGCTGTGAGCTGTGACGATGCCATGGCACTCTACCCAGGGCAACAGAGTGATACTCTGTCCCAGCCCCCCAAAAGTGGCTTCCTTCATGTGTATTCGCTTGGCTTTACAGGGTGTGTTTCGTCATAGAGCACAGATCAAACCCAGATTCATAACCTGAGACAGCACAGCTTTGACATTTCTTATCTACCAGTTTAGACAAGCAGTTTTCACTTGCGTAATGATTCAGACTTGCTGTTGGGTTAAAGAGTGGGTTTTACAACGGCTACAGGGGGAACAAAGTTATGCAAGCACAGGTACAAACAGGCTGGTGACCAGCATTTTGTTTCTGGAACAAAAGTCAGTAACAAGGGGTCACTGTTCATTATCTGCAGCTGTTAAAAAAAAAAAAAAGTGAGCTGCAGGCATGTCCTTGCATCACCTTCACAAGAAATGTCTTGAACACCAGGGACTTTCCCTTGAGTTAACATATATTGCACTTTGTTAAAGTTGAAATTTCAAATTGTCCTTGGAAGAGTATTTTAAAGAGTAGAGCTTCCAGTGAAAGAAGTATATGAAACATACAGGGCAATCCTAATTTTTCACTACATCTCCTTTAGGTGAAAAAGCAAGATTAACCTAAATGATTGACAAGCATGTCAAGGGGCATTATCAAACTAGTAAGGACGAAGTTAGCCCAATCCAGGGGCAACAGTTGGGCATTGAGAACTGATGCTTGACATTGAGAAAAATTCTCTGCTATTCTTTCTAATAAGGAAGAGTGGTATTTATAGGCTTCATTCAAGCTTATGAAAATATTCTAGTATAATGAAAAACAGCTCTTTCCAGTTCTAGAAAAAGGGAATACTAAAGTGAATCAAGACAAAATTAAGAGGTCATATTTTGCTTAAATTTACATAAAGAAATTAAGATTTTTCCCACATCACAAAATCTCAAAACTGCAGATGCTGGCGTGGATGTGGAGAGAAGGGAACACTTTTACACTGCTGGTGGGACTGCAAACTGATACAACCTTTTTGGAAGGAAGTATGGAGAACTCTCAAAGAACTCAAGCTATTTTAGTTAATTTTTAAAGAAGCACATTAATATTTGAAAAGTATTTTCCTCAGAAACAAAAATAGGATATTTTTATTAATGGGGGTGGGCATATAATTTATTCTCTAAATTAGAACATGTTTAAGAATGAAAGGGGGGCACTCTTAATAATTGTCCAAAGACCATGAGTGTAAACACAGATTCTACTAGGCAAAGTGGAATATGTGGACCCCACATGATTAACACTGTCTAGAGCAGTGGTTGTCAACCTTCCTAATGCCATGACCCTTTAATACAGTTCCTCATGTCATGGTGACCCCTCCAACCATAAAATTATTTCTGTTGCTACTTCATAACTGTAATTTTGCTATTGTTATGAATCATAATATAAATAGCTGATATGTAGGATGTATTTTCATTGGTCACGACCCACAGATTGAGAACTGCTGGTCTAGATTATTTGGTTAATACTCTTACATATTAACGTGATAGCTTTTAAAAGTGTTAATCCACCGAACATATGAATTTGATTATTGTTTCTTTGGAAAACTGAAGTTTGATGAAACTGTTTTCAGATAGTTGACTATTTTCTCATCGTAGGTCTGAGGTCTAGTTCCTATTGCCTAGTTGGGAACTTTCCTCAGGGGGTTTCTTTAAAGGACACCTTGCCAGTGTAAACTCTGCTGCGTTGTCCCTTTCCCCCACTTTTCCTCCTCATAAACTGAAATTGCCATGTACTTGGAGTTAACACTTGGCTGTGCAGAGAGGACACTGTAACACTCTTCATAAAAAGCCATATGAACAAAGAGCAGGCCCTAAAAACTGAGAAAGTATAAGAAGCATAAGATTAAAAGCAAACACTTGATTAAATTTATCTATTCCCTTCTTCCTCTTCAATAAATAACAAGAATCTCAAACAGTCAAAGCTTTTTAAGTAATAATGCAAATAAATTTTTCCTGCAAATGTACCAGTAGACACTAAATTTCAGGTGGATAAAATTGAATGCTGTCCTAGTTTGTGTGACTTCGTAGCATTTTCACAGTGATCACACTGACTCCTGGCTTTAGTATTAAAGGAAACTTTTTCATTTAAAATGACAAGCAAATGGAAGCAAATTCACACACAAAACAGATTTTTCAGCACAGAATTTCAACAATAAATTTTTTGGGGGAAAGTGTTTTCCTTTAGTGGATAAAGATAGGCAGACTTTTATAATTGCTACAAGAAAATCTGCATTAAGTAACCATCAGAAATAGAAATGTATAATTAATTAAACTTAGCCTATCTTTAAATATAAACTGTATTTTTCAAACTCATTTGAGGATAATTTCTTGTAGGTTCCTTATCTAAAGGCACGACTTAATCTATTTCATTTTGAACTTGAAGGAATAATTTGTGTATTGAATCTGTGAAGATTTTGGATAAAGTCTAAAGTAAAACCTTACTGCTACTCTTAAGATTTTAAACCTTACTGTTTAATCAAAGTATCTTTCTATATTGCCAACAGTAGATGGTAACCTAAAATATGTGAGGCAGAATGGAATGGTAATATTTCACTGTTACAGCATACTCCATCCTGCTTTTATGTGTGTTCCCAAGATGTGTATATATGAATTCCTCCTTAGGAGCAGACTCTGAATAGTTCCTGAGAAAAGCAGAGATTTGAGTTGAAGACAGGTTTTCACACGCCATAATTATAACCCTATCTTGCCAACCAATATAGTGGCTTCTATCTCTTTGAAATATGATTAATTAACTATTTCCAGATGAAGTTTATGTATGAATATTTTTGTCAGGTATTATTTATATTTGTATTATTTCATAGTAAGAAGGAAATCCGTGTTACTTTAAAATCTAGAATAGCGTTTATTACCTTGACCTTTTCATTATTCACAGATTCCTGTTTCTGGTAATTCCTATTGTGGTTTCTGCTGCAGACATTTCTCTATGCTCAACAAAATAGTTTAGTCAATTTCATTTTCATTTAGAGGGTTATTTTCTGAGAATTAGAATGTGTTTTCTTCATAGGAAATAAATAATATGCCAAAAAAATAATAATTTAAAATTTTAACGGATGAGATTCTTAACTAGCCCTACTAAAATAAAGCTAAGTTGCTGTAATAATCTAAAATACTCAAATAGTAACATTTTTTAATTCAATTTTCCTTATGCCACATTTTATTCTTAACTCTATGAAGTTCTATTCTCTGAGAAAGCCTTGTATCTATGTATTTGTAGCCTCCAAGGACACAGGTGAAGGGTAGAAAGGACGCAACAAGAACTCAATCTTGAATTGTTCTACAGAGATTGTACAAGAAAGATTTAGAAGTTGGGTAACTCTTCCCTGCAAGAGTGAAATCAATTTATTTGATTTTTAGTCCAAGATTTAAGCAGATTTCTAACTAAAGTAATAATCACATGAGAAAAATATTACTTGAGAAATGCAGAAATGTCTTTAACAAATGCCTTTACCACCTGCTTACTCTGGGACAAGTCACTTTTCTACACACACTGAAATAATAAAAAACAAGACAGGTAAGGTCTGATACGCATTAGCCTTATCTGGGAGAGATACAGGTCATGAACAAGTATTTACAACCATGAAATATTGTTGAAAAGCCGAGATAGTTCAGAGCTTCTCAGGTTCCGCAGTACTGACCTTTTGGACCAAATAGTTTGTGAGAAACTTTTCTGAGTACTGTGCAAGGTCTTCTAGATTCCCAACCAACCTCAGGTCACTGGCTGCCAGGTGTGGTTCACCTCCGAGCTGTGACATTCAAAATACATTGCAACAGTCCCCTGAAGTTGAGAAATAAAATTGACCCCTGTGAGGACTTCTGAGTTAGATGAAGAGACAAATTCATCTGTGAATGTGCTGAGATGGAAGTCATTGATGACCTTGACAAGCACAGTTTGAATTGGAGTGCTGGAAACAAACATTAGGATGACAGGGATGAGTGAATGAAAAGCAAAGAGATACATATTTGCTGGGCTCGGTGGCTGCCACCTGTAATTGTATCCCTCTGGGAGGCTGGGGGATTTCTTGAGCTGAGGGGTAAAAAAAGAGTGAGACCCCATCTCTCTGAAAACAGACAAATTAGCCGGGCATGCTGACATATCCTATAGTCCAGGCATGTACCTGCAGCCCAGCTACTCAAGAGATTGAGGCAAGAGGATCACTTGAGCATAAGAGTTTGAGGTTACTTTGAGCTATGACACCCAGGGCACTTTACCCAGGGCCTCATAACAAGACTATGTGTCAAAAAAAACAAAAAAAGAAAAGAAAAAGAAAAAAGAGAACACATGTAAATAACCCTTTGGAGAGCTGATTTTTGTGAAGTGAGGAAATGGTGAAAACACTTGAAGTGGATGTAGCATGTGAAAGGAAATAAGGCTGTTTTGTTACTTATCTCTTTTAATTCCTTTCTCTTTTTAAAAAAGATACTACTACATGTTTGCATCAAAAATGGATAAAATCCAGACATTCCCTGTCAAACCTTACGACATGGATCTCAAAATGATGGTTTCAATGAAACATTCTCCTAATTGTAGTTTTTACTGCTGTAGAATAATACACCTTTTAAGAATCTAAATAAAATTCCAGTATTTAAAGTTTTCTAAAAAGATAGTACTTGTGTACTTGTAGCATATTAAAAGATATTATTTGTTTATTTATTTATTATTAATTTATTTATTATTATTTATGTCTTTCCATTCAAAATTAAGAAAAATACATTTGTGTAGATCTTTTTTGCCTATGCAACACTGCATCCCAAACAACAGCAATAATCTAAGGAAAATTATTTTTAAAGAACAACTTTATCATTAAATCAATATAGTCTCTGACTTGAAATCAATTTGCTTGGAGTTTTATATGGCTTTATTGATTTGAATCATAAAATATACAAAAGAAGATACATTTGTACAAGTTCAATAACATAAAAAGGAGAAAATGTCCTATAACAACCTCAAATAACTCAGTGTGTTGATGAGGGCAAGAATTTTGGAACAGTAAATTATTTCTTTATCTTTCATTAACCTGGAAGAAATGTGTACTTTGTCTGATATGTTGCCTTATGCAATCTTCCAAACTAGATATTCTATGTGAGATGTAAACCCCGGCTCATTCTTTATAATGTAATTCTTTACAATGCAGAGAACTGAACATAAATTGAGGCAATGTTCACTTTGACCTCTGTTTTATAGGCTTGACCATTGCTTAGAATTGTGTTACCCATATTTCATCTTTAGTTGGTTTATTTTCTGACCTTAAACAGTGAAACATATTTACATTTATAAAAAGCTTTGACCATCATGACTAATGGATGTTAATTGCTGTGACAGTGACATTTTGAATCTTACCCATATTTCTAGGTTACCATTTTTATAGAAAAATCTTTTAGATCTAAATTACCCGAGCTTTTAGAAAAACTAAAATATATTGATTGCTTCCTTAAAATACAAAATTATTGCTATCGTAAAGCACAATATTCATCGTATGAGATTTGAGACTGTATTTTTACATTTCTTTGAATTTTTTTATTTTACATTAATGATTCTAATTTTTTTTTAAAGCATATTAAGTAACTACATGTACAAAAAGAGCTATTCTGATTTGGGTGTTTATGGGATCTTGATTTTATGGATATTCTTGCCTTATCCTGATTGTTCTGATTAAGTATAACCTTTTGAACTAGCAAACAGTTTTGAAAGACTAATATATTCCTTCTGATATAGTATCTTATAGATGTTCTGGTGTTTATTATAATCCTTTCTAGTTAGTTCTACTTAGCCTCTTCTTCCCTGTAGGACATTCCTAATCTCATTTCTTTGGTGGAGACTCAGTTATAGAGTAAGTCTCTAAGGAAACATCTGAAACACACTTTGGTCTCTACCAGGAATACTTTGTTTATCTACTGTTTCCAGATGTTTAGCTCAAAGCCATGGAAAATTTTTCAGTTTTTAAAGTTATAAGAAGTTGAAATAAATTAAGCAATTTTAACTTGATGGTTAAGTAAATAAAAATGAAAAGCAGCTAATGAAACATTCTTTAAAATTTTGAGTGCATAGATTTTAAGTATTTGTATGCCTAATCTTTAGTAAAGTAGCTCAATAAACCTTAAAAGTCCTTGAACATAAGTAAAGATTCCCTTGCCTGCAAATCTGGCTGATATTTACTACAGGTAAAATTATAGCTTGGTCGATGTATTGTCTTATTCAAGTGAGTAGCAAGATCATCACCTGGAAAAAGACAGGGTATGTTAAAGAAGTTATAAAGGTGAAGGTTAGCGTACATGACTTGACTTTGAATTAACTGTATCAAAAATGGATAGAATCCAGATATTCCCTGTCAAACTGGGAGGAATCATATTCTTACTTCTTTACAAGATTATAAATATTTTTTCTAATTTTTATGTAAATTTTTTAGTCATAGAATGGCTTTCTAGTCATTATATAGTAGTAGATTAAATAATACAACTTTAAGAGGAAAAGTAATTTTAAGAGGAAAAGATTAAAAAAGTTAAGAATTGTGGGCTATACTGTGGGTTCGGCATTGTATTTCTAACTTCCTTTTTCTGTATATACAAGTTTCATTCTTCAAGGCATGGAAAGATAAAAGGCCATTCTTTTTATCCCCCAATATAGTAGGGTAAGGCCTGCATGATAGTTGTAGATAAAGTTATCTATGACTGGTGGATAATGTATCAGCATTTGACAGTATTCTACATAAGTGATGTAGTTTATTTTTGATAAAACATTTATTTTCATTATCTTAATTTCTATCAGTCACCAGATAGTGTTGAGTGAACAATTTCATTACATATGAAGACCGGAATACCTTCATG
Source organism: Perodicticus potto (assembly GCA_963574655.1). Lineage (NCBI taxonomy): Eukaryota > Metazoa > Chordata > Mammalia > Primates > Lorisidae > Perodicticus > Perodicticus potto. The sequence continues at coordinate 24,178 of CAUYRH010068258.1, forward strand.
ACAGTAGATGTAGGCTTACCTATTCAAATTTCCTGACCATGATCATATTCTTCATGTAAAAATATACCAACAGAGATATGATATGAGACATTACAGATGTTCTATATATGTTACCTTAGAAAGGCATTTGGTAGAACTTCCTATATGCTATTTTGTGTATTTCTAAACAATGAGGAACTAAATGGTGACAGAATCTCAAACAGATTTAAATCCTGCATTCTTATAATTTAGGCAAGTAAATAATCTCTAGATAAAAGTTGCCTGAGTTTTGCTTGGTTAAAATTGAGTCATTTTTAAATTACTCTACTTGAAAATGCAGAGCAAAACATGTGTATAAAGGGCAGTAAAACTCAGTGGAAATCAATCAGGTAGATACAGGGTCGAAGGAATGGACAAAAAACCTACCTACCAAAGGGTACAGTGAATACTGTCTGGGTGGCAAGAGCATTTATAACCATGACTCAAGCATTATAAAAGTCATCCACATAACCAGAAATATTTGTGCCTCCATAATACTTTGACATAATAAAAAAATGAGCAGAATTGAAATTGAGTACCCTTAGTCATATAAATAGGAAAAATGATTAGGCCAACTAAGAATACCACATAAATTTTCTGATAACATCTGAAAAACTATAGACTACTTTTAAAAAAGCTATCCTGTAACATAAGAAATTATTTCTACTTTTCACAGAGGATTATGCAGAATTTAAGGAAAACAAGGATGAAGTAGTAAGAGAAGAATTGGGTTAAATATTTAAAGAAATATGATTTGTCATTTCTGACTCTCTTATTCTACTTTATTCTCTATTTCTCTAATGTTATATATACTATGTAAATCTAGTACTTATATTTATTGAAACATAACATATACTGAACTCTAAATAATTTAATATAAATTAATTAATGAACATCTTTGAATAGCAAGTTGAGCTTTCTAAATTCTATTAAAAGCTCTAATTTGAGTAAACATTTTTAAATAAATAATTGGCTGGGTTTTTTTTCTTAAAAAAGTAATTTCTTTTTTTCGGTTAAACAAACTTGTGCTATGAACAAAATGCATCTGTTTATTCTGTCCTGAACAAAGGGTGACATTTTTCTCATGAAAGTATTGATGATTTATTGTGTACTTACTATTAGTTTTTCCTGCCAGAAGATAAAAGATTCAGATCAATGGTATTTTCTAATTCTATGAATGTTCTATAAAATGGTTCCTTGCCTTTCAAATTACATTAGAAATCAAAAGTTCACATGACTTTGAAAAAGATTTATCTTTTCTTAAGTATATTTGAGGATTGATCTTCTAGCTATTAATGTTATTTAGGTTCAAATAAGTTAAAGTAAGACTTCATTTTTAGGGAAAATAGATATTTACCTTTTCAATATATGATTTTAATTGATTTCTCTATCAATGGATTAATAGATCAATCAATATAGATAATACAAAAATTTAAAACTAGTCACTCAAAATCAGAGATTATTACATCTTTTTCTCTATTATTACTCTGATTTTTGGTGACTAATTTTATCCCAGGTTCTTTGATTTTAACAGTTAGCATGCTTTTCAATATTAAATATCTTCAGCTATTGTATCTGAGCTGTAAAAGGCATATTACAATAAGATTCAAGGCCAGAGTTTTATTCTAGATCATCCTAGAATTATATAGTTTTGTATCATTTTACTTTTTTCTTCGTAAGGTGAAGGTGAGGAAACCAAGTCTGTTTTTTTTTTTCCTGAGTTGTTAAAAAGGAATAATTTGGCAATAAAAATCCAAGTAGCTCTATTTCCATTTAGAATCTTTCTTATCTGTATTCTTGGTTGTAACTTTCTTGTGTGTTGAAACAACTTGACCAAGTATATCTCTTTATATTTCTATGGCAGGTCTTTATGTTTGAAGATAGCTACACGTATCATATTATCTTTGAATTTTCTCTACAGTTTCTGGAGACTTCCTCCTCTTGGCAGAGAAACTCTCCCCTAGACACACTCAAATATTTCATTCTAGGTCCTTCGTAAGAATGGCTGCTTGAATGTATCTGAGAATGTAGGTAAAGGCACAATGCCTTAGTTCATTTGCACAGTAAAGTGATTTACAGGAAAGCATAAGGAAAATTTCATATGAGCCATTGATGAATCTGAGGAAATTTATGGCAAATTTCTTTTTGTTTAAATGACATCTATACTTAATTTTTATTGCATTTTTTAAAAAATGTTTTCAGTTATAATTTATTCAGATTTCAACAAACAAAATAAAGGAAATTAGTATTAATATTATTACTTAGGAAACCCTACTTTTGTATTTTTTCATGAATGTAATGGTCTTTGAATAATGATTGATTATAAAATTAAAACAGAATTAAGAATTTTAAATTTAAAACAAACAGATTTTGTTTTTCTAAGTACTGCTTTTTGGAACTGATCTCTACTGTTACAATTATACTATCAATGAGTTTTTCTAAAACATGACTACAACCTAGCAAATTTTTAAGTAATATAGAACATTTAATTTTGGTCCTGTCAGTACTCTGTGTAAAGCACTTGTCTATGTGCATTTTTTTGTTTTTTTGGTTTTTTTTTTTGCAGTTTTTGGCCAGAGATCTGTTTGAACCCACCACCTCAGGTATATGAGGCCAGCACCCTACTCCTTGAGCCATAGGCACTGCCTGTCTATGTGCATTTGAAACAACATAGTGGAATTAAAACAACTTGAATGCTTAAATGAGCAATTCCATTTTTATTTTCTAAATAGTCAAAAATAATTATGCATTGCCTTTAAATATTAACCTTATAGAAAAGTGTTTCTTTTCCAGTTATATATCTATCATTATAATGCAATTGTGTCTTAGAAACAGCCCAAGCCACAGTTTGAATAGATGAGATTCATTGCTGGTGGTAATGCAAACTAATACATTCCTTTTGGAAGGATGTTTGCAGAGTACTTAGAGATCTAAAACTCGACCTGCCATTTGATCCTACAATTCCTTTACTAGGCATATATCCAGAAGACCAAAAATCACATCATAATAAAGATATCTGTACCAGAATGTTTATTGCAGCCCAATACATAATTGCTAAGTCATGGAGGAAGCCCAAGTACCCATAGACCTGTGAATGGATTAGTAAATTGTGGTACATGTACACCATGGAATATTATGCAGCCTTAAAGAAAGATGGAGACTTTACCTCTTTCATGTTTACACAGATGGAGCTGGAACATGTTCTTCTTAGCAAAGTATCTCAAGAATGGAAGAAAAAGTATCCAATGTACGCAGCCCTAATATGAAGCTAATTTATAGCTTTCATATGAAGGCTAAAATCCAATTATAGCACAAGAATATGGGGGAGGGAAGGTGATTGGTGGGATCACAACTACAGTGCACCTTAGAAGGGTACAGGTGAAACTTACTAAATGTAGAATACCAATGTCTACATATAGTGATTATGAAAATGCCATGAAGGCTATGTTAAACAGTTTGATGAAAATATTTCAGATTATATATGAAGTCAGCACATTGTGCCCCATGATT